>JAEQBH010009720.1:0-99449 GCA_016808115.1 Tetrastigma voinierianum | reverse complement strand
TCGGTTTATTAAGATTTAATTGACTATACTTATAATATGGTTTTTTGTGCTCCGCCACGGTATTATGTTATTGTTCGAACTATGGTTTCAACATGTTACATAACACCAATCTAATAAAATATAAAACTTGGTGCGGAAAAAAAAAAGAAGCAATATGGTGTGTGTATTTCTCATATGCCAAAATATTGGTTACATATAATCTTGATCTGTTGCAGAATGTTTGAATATTTACAACAATTGACTTTGATATTTTGCTTAATTTTGTTATCATATTTAATATTCCTGTAACTATAATTAAATCCATCTTCTGCAGGTTATTGATTTCCATCAGACTTTAGAAGTAAATGGTATATGATTTTGGTGTTACACAGCTGGGGTCCTTGGAGCTTCCATGTTTATGGTTAATATTGTTGGTGTTCGAGTACTTTACACTGGAGACTATTCTCACGAAGAAGATCGATGCCGTTGCTGCGAGAGATCCAGCGGTTCTCCACGATATTTGCATAGTGAATCCACTTATGCTGTGCAACTCCATCAGCCTTGGAATGTGAGAGAAAGCGGCTTCCGCGGATGTCATCCACTCAACCATTTCTCAAGGGGGCGATGTTCTAATCCTGCATTTGCTTTAGGGGCGTGCCAGAACTACTCCTTATCCTTGATGAGAGTATTGGGATCCTAACCATCACGAGCTCCATAACATCCCCATATATTATGCTTCCACAATGGCCCAAACCAGGGATGCGGTGACTACCGTCAACCGCGGAATACAAGTGGAGGTCGGGTTGCAGGCGATCGCTAGAAAATCGGGCGAGTCTCCTTTGTACGGGGGGCTCTACCCGATTAAAGCTCTTCACATGAAACACATCCCCAGCGGTCCAATATATTCCAATATATCGAGATCAAATCACACATAGTATCACGGCCATAGGCCCTATTGATACTTATAATACACATACTAACTATGAATTCAACTATATACCCGATAGTTAAAGAGTTCAAATGTTTACTGCTTATCTGACATATATTAAAATTAGGGAAAATTCTAATACATGCAAAACCATCAAAGCACCGGCTTTCTTCAAAACTTCGACTCTAGGATGAGGCGTCCCTCGCACGCTCCCGATTGCACAGCCAAAATAGTCCCACGGCGGGGAGTGAGCTAAAGCTTCGATGGGAGAATCGCCCTAAATGGGCTACTCACCACCCCAAGGGTGCGGTCGCGATGTTCCCGATTTAAACCGCTTTCATTTCAAACAATGCGTCTCCGCGATATCGCGGCCAGCCTGGATCGATCTGCGACGCATCCACTCAGATCTCGATATAGGTATCCATTTTATTAAGATGAACGTATCGCGATGATAACGCATCCGATGACCGGTGTTGATATATATTAATTGTTTGTGGGTACCCTCAGATGAATATCGATTAGGTAGCTCAGACGATTGATATTTTTGGTTTAGACTACCCTCAGATAATTTATATTTTAGACTACCCTCAGAACCATTTTCTGCAGACTCATCTCATGCACTAACCTATAATCCTAGGATGTTCAGTGCATATGGAATACATGTATGCCAATTCGGTCGGTTTAAACCACATTAGAATATATATATATACGTGAATATATTTACATAAAGGCTAAATCACACAATGTTATGTATTTACCCATTCGACATCAAAATTAGCTGCGGGCTAATATACAAACCTGGCTGGTCGATTCGAATTGCCAATCAAGCACATATTTTTGAATACATTTTGGTCGTATTCACAGGACGGTAAAACCAGGGTTTCTTGTTCGACACTCAAATAAAACATCGAGTTCATATTAAGAACCCAGCATTCCACTTTGCCACTTAGGCCTCAAATCCAATCAACACGTGATTAACACCCAAAAACAACCCATTTTACACCATTTTCAGTCATGGAAGCGACCACGGGCTGCTCCATTGTTTAAATTTTACATTAGTCGGTCCCAGGTTTTGGACCCGATCAAGCGACTTACAATGGCCCCAATCGACTCAAACATTCGAAAAACACTAAAAATGAGAATAAAACCCAAGTAGGGAGAAATCCTACCTCGAGGAGTTTGAAGAAACTCACTAAAACCGGGGTCCACGCGTAGCCTGCTCCGCGTAGATCATTTTTCCTTCTCGCCCGAGGCGTAGGCGATTGGATGTCGCCAATCTGGGAGAAGAGTGAGACCTTCTCTCTAACCCCCACCATTTTCGGCCACTGGAGCTTCTGCTCCTTCAAATCACGTTTTTGGCTTTTGATTTAATGAAGGAGATGGTTACTATTGAGTATTTTGTCCTTTATTCATTTAATCCATTTAATTTAGTTAATTCATTTCTTTCTCCAGTTTTGATATTCGGCACTATCTCGACCATCCATTTCCATCATTTCTCTACTCATACCACTTATGGTACATGAGTACTTGTTATATGTGACTTTCGTCGCATCGAAAATCGTTTTCTGACACCATCACGATGCCTCACTAAAAACGTGCCAGCTTCCGGCCGTCTCGAATACGAAATTTTACGTGCTAACTAGATTTTCGAGCGATTCCAAAGGTACAATCCGTTTCGTCATCCGAGATCTAGGGAATAAATTACTGATTTTTAAGTGAGCTCCTTGATTTGTAACGAAATTACGATTTTGCCCTTTTTCCAAAATTTGGAATTTCTCGGGTCTTACATTCTCCCCTCCTTAAAAGGAATTTCGTCCCGAAATTCAGGACAATCCCTATCACTCACATGCATATGCAACGTGCACTCTACCATGCATGTAACTAGCCATTTAAATCTCAAACGACTAAACCACGTACCTTCATCCCTAAACGAAGGAGGATAAGGTAGCCCGCATCGTGTCCTCGCGCTCCCACGTTGACTCCTCCACTCCACAGTGCCGCCATAGCACTCTCACTAGCCTCACGGTCTTGCGTCGCAAGACTTGATCACGGTTATCAACAATGTACACTGGTCCCTCCTCGAAGGTCCATCCGTGTCAACCTCAATCTGTCCCCAATCCACACATGAAATTTGGATCACGGGTGTCTCTCCTCAGGGGCATCGGAGGCGTGCGGCACCTCGTGGACCTTTTTGACATGTTTGAGGCGGTGCAGCTAGCCGTGCAACGGTGGCTCTCTCTCTGGAGCAACCTCGAGAAGGTCGATGAATCTCGGCGATAGCTTCTCGGCGCCTTCTTAGAGACCTGACCACTCCCTCTTGAGATGCCTTCAGGAAACGTGAGTCGCTAACCTCGAGACCATAAGGGTCGACGTCGCACACACATATCTTAACGGGCTGGTAGTGAGAAGGCATTTGTCGATATCAAACTCACCTTCTCATAGGTGTCTCGATGAGATGCAGGGACCGGTGATGGAGCTCTCCCCAACCTCGGTCCAACAAACGGTGATCTACATGGCGCCATGCAAATGCCTCATACGGTGCCATTCGTATACTCGCCTGATAACTATTGTTGTAGGCGAATTCCGCTAAGGGCAATTAACCCTCTACCCTTATGACCCAGGACACATGCTCACAGGGTGTCCTCTAACACATGTATATAATCCGCTGTAGCGTATAACCCTACACAATCCGCGGTGTGTAAGCGCTAAACTCTCCGGGTCACAATCAGCGACAATCGACGAATTTGTCAACTCGATCAATACCATTGCATGACGCTCTACGTTCTGAGGCCGCGTCGACAATGACGCAGCCTTGATTTCGAAGGGTATCCGACCACCGAGTCGCACGGAGCTCCTATGCAAAGCCCAACTCTAAGTCTGCGCGATAACCATGTCCCTGTGTTTACATCTCGGGCACATAACTTCTCGACTACACACTTGAGCCTCTTACATTTCTGATTTATTATGAATGCTCATTTGGAGCGTAGTCTAAAGACCTTCCGACCCACGCTCACCATGAGTGGTGAATGACCATATGTTGCACCTTTCAGGAGTCCACCATGAGCAGAATCTCGGAGATCTCTCGCTCCTTAATCTCGACCTATCAGAGTCAACTCTCCCACACCCTAGGGAAGAACATCTATGCCAGCAGCTATACAAAGGCCTTAACCTCTAAGCCCGAATCCCGATGCCAGTGTCGGTGCAATGACATTTGGGTCTGATGCCCGACAACTCGATGGTTGTCAGCTCATCCCGTGTAAGCGACAATCAACAACCAATAGGTCTACCACCCTAAGATTACCACTGCGGCCAGATCGCCCATGACTACGATGTCACGACCGACCCACACTTTGGCCCCTCGGCACATATGTGTTCTTTGGAAGTCTTGTATAGCACCACTGGCGAGCGGTTCCTCGACCGAGTACTAAGGTGTGGAGGAATGACTATGCTCTCTCTGTCCTACGACTAGCGGGACTGAATTGTCCCGAGTCTTGGGATCCTGTCTGCAGGGCGATCAGTCACTCATGCTGATCGGCCACCAGTCTTGAAACTAATGTGAAGCGAGTCTTACGCCTCATATCCAGAACTAGAGGAGAAAGGCGATCATCCCTCTTGCTACCAACACCCGTATCAGGAACCAGAGCATCCTCGATCTCTCATGGTCAGGCGTCGACCATGGAGTCACGTCCGTGGCCGAAGTCTACGATCCTGTCACGAATGGACAACTTCGACCCATTCTCGAATCTCTCACAGCGGCCGCCCGGCGATCCCGAAGCTACATTATCTCGAAGATTGACTTGGGCCTCTTCCAACTCATCACTGCCTCGCCCTTCTCAGGGTCGACTGCCACTCTTGGTGCTGACACCACGTGTCCACAAATCTCCCTCGAGTATTAAAAATTTAAAACTCGCACTTCTTGGAACTTGGCGTCTGGAGTTGATGGTCTCCGACAAGCGTAAAAAGCGATCCTCGAATGATACTCATGCTCCACTCATTTGGGGAGTAGATCAAAATGTCATCAGAAGACTTCGACAAGCCCGATCTAGATAGGGTTGGAAACTGACCTATGCATGAGATCCATGAGAATCGCGCTAATTGCGTGTCCCGATCCTAAGGGCATCCTTTGTAAACTCAAAAAGTGCCATGCTTGGCGTCTGCTTGTCTTAGGGATATCTGTCTCCTAACCCTCGGTTGATGGTAACGGTCTGAAGGTCTATCTTGAAGTAAACTACGGCGCTCCTCTCAAGCGGTCAAATAATTCATCAATCCTCATTAATGAGTATAGATTTTGGATCATAACCACATTTATTTATACGTAACCAATGCACGGTCGAAGGGTCTTGCCTCTTTGCCCTTGACTAGAACCGGGCGCCCGTGGTGAAGTGCTCGGTCTAATAAAACCCTTTGTCCAATAGCTCCTGGCAGGCTTTGGGCTCGAGGAGTTCTGCAACTCAGCAGGTGCCATCTGTCTTAGTCATAGAGATGGGTGAAACACGGGGTGTAACTTAATACGAGTCTACGTCCACATCGGCGGAGCCAGTCGGGGTAGCTCATACGGAAAAACATCCACATATTCGCAAACCACTTTCGAGGTAGATTTAAATTACGGTCTCACTACGTCCTCCTAGGGTCAGGCTCGCTAAGCCAGGCCCAGCGGCAGTCCCTAGCACTTGGACTATATGCATGCAGGGGCGAAATATCGGTGCTTGCCCCCTCGCGGATGCAATACGGTATCGTCCTCACAACGTATGGCGGTAGCCCTCTACGCTCCTTGTGATCGATATTGACCACGTAGCTACCGGTCAATCCATCCTCGGGATGACCTCGAGCTACGACATGTCCATGATCCTCGGGTCCATTGAGTAGAGTCCCGAGATCTCTAACTTCGCTGACCTCGACATATCATCCACATTCTGCGCCTTTAATCCACAGGGAGAACTCACGTCTGCGGCTCGCACAAGGTCTCTAGAGGTCCTTGCCCGTTTCCACCATATTTGGGCCTCGTTCTCTGGCTAAACCTTAGGTAGTCTAATCCTGGTGTCGGGAGGTAATCTGTAGCCTCCCAACACTTTCTCGATCGGCATGAACCAATGGTCGGCCACCATCGGATCTCCTCCTCCTGTGAATATCGGAGGATGATACGCCCTAAACCTCGGGAGGTTACTAGGATCTTCTTTATCTGCACGCTATGCCGACGTGATGGCATTGACATACCTCTGACCCTCATCAAAGAATTCTATTGTTCGAGCAACGATTATGCACGACCCGGTACCGCATTGACGTCCTCTATTAGCCATTTACACCATTACATGGCAACAAGAATCATTTAACTTTCATTTCAGTCTAACTAGCAATGTACATGCCAATAGACTTAACAACCATGGTAGGCCGATTCGTTTCCTAAGTGGCAGCTAAATTTAAACCCTCGATTCATTTATTTCAATAAGGTTAAGCTTTCTTGTTCATTTCGGTACCCCGAATTCCTAAGGTCATAATTCCTAACCTTAGCGCATTCACCCTTTTCCTATCGCGTACCATGCATATAATTTCGTACCTGACTACCGCCTTGATCATGATTTCAAACGGTAGTTAATCGATCTGATCTACGAGGCATGAACACGGCCCGAATAAATCATACATAGCTCAATGTATACGCAATGAATTTTGCATGTAAAATATTGTTTTCAGCAAAATTTTATTTTCAAAAATTTAATTTTTTGAAAATTTTATTTCGAAAATTTTTATCAAATTTTGTTTTAGTTTATTTGATTTATTTGATTTAATAAATATTATTATTATTTTTTTCGAAATTTTTATTTTACAATGAGCAGTGTTCATTTTCTTGGCTTCGAGAAAATACCGAGTCGGCCGGGTCAGCAAGGCGGCCCGAGCGGTGCTGCTGTGCACCAAAACTAGCCGGTGTGATCGGCCGCATCAGCGCCAGCCACGCGGTGCGCCGTGCTGGCGCGCCGCTTACCGTGCTTTCCGCGAGCTCCATGAGCTCTCAGCAGGCGCCCTGCCGTGTGCCGTAGCGCTACTTGCTTGGCGCACATACCGCCTAACAGCTGCGCTCAGCGCCCTGCGCGCCTGCGCGTCACGCTTTCCGTAGCGCCGAGCGCCCGCGTGCGCCCGCGCCCGTAGCGCTGTTGCTGCGGCGCCCGGAATCCAGCCCGAGCGCCGCGCCGCGTCCACCCGGCGCCAGCGCGGGTCCTTGGCCTGCGTAGCCCGCGATACAAAATTTGTATCCGCGATGCAATGTTTTGCTCGCCCGACCCGACCCTTTGTTTGTCCATGATACAATTATTGTATTGCAACATAAAATCACAACAAACGGACACCTCTTTAATACACTTCCACGCATTCTGATACAAATTTATTTTTTTTTTCATATTAGAATCGGGCGTAGCCACATTTCGTGCCATACGAAATTTTTTTTTTTTAGTTTTTCATTATAAATGATATTTTTTTCATTATTTCAGCCCGGCGGGAAAATCATAAAAATCACTAAAATTCAATTTTTTTTTCATACTCCTTAGCCTTCAGGCAAGAATTTATAAAAATTTATTTAACCCCATTTTCTAAATTTACACCCCATAAAACCTTAGAAAATTATTTTTCTCACCCTCTTAACAAAATAAATTTATAAAAATTCATTTCTTTTCCAGTATTTCAACGAAAAATTTCTCGACTCAAATAAATTTATAAAAATTTATTTTCCTTCATTTTCTTCAATTTTACCACTTGTAAAATCTTAGAAAATCATTTTCTTCTCCATATATCCAAATAAACTTAACAAAAATTTATTTTCTTTACTTTAACATTTCTTCTCATTTCTTAACAATTCTCATCAAATAATTTTTTTTTCTTGTTTCAACTCCGAGTTTGGCACGCTTTGCACAATAAATATTTTCTACGTCTCCATGTGCTGTGCTTAAGCACACACATACTCATCTTAAGATACTACATGGCATACACACCATCATTCATGTTATCATATATTTTCACACAACATAATCAATCTCATCCTGACATGGTAAGCATACCATTCACACAATTCATCAAATCACCCCGAAAACACATCAGCATGTACTTGCGTAGTGTCTAGTTTTTGTCTAGTGATTTACTGGTGATCATTACCTAACTGACATCAAACCACACTAGTGGTGATGGATGCAAACAGGAA
Source organism: Tetrastigma voinierianum (assembly GCA_016808115.1). Lineage (NCBI taxonomy): Eukaryota > Viridiplantae > Streptophyta > Magnoliopsida > Vitales > Vitaceae > Tetrastigma > Tetrastigma voinierianum. Next base: position 91,359 of record JAEQBH010009720.1, on the reverse strand, counting down.
GCTCCTAGGTATTCGTATACCTAAGCTACGATAAGGCTGTGACGCCCCCAAAACCAGGGTGCATTTTGACTACGATCAGCCGTAGGAATACAAGTGGAGGTCGGGTTACCGGCGTCACTTTATCGAGGCGATCTCCTTTATGCGAGAGCTCTGATTAAGAAGCTCTACGTGAAACACATCCCAGCAGTCAATATATTCAGCATATCGAGATCAAATCACATGAGTAATAGGCCACTTGGGCCTGATGATACTCATAATACATACTAACTATGAATTGACTATATACCCAATAAGTTCTGAGAGTTGAAATGTTTTACTCTTATACGACATATGTGAAATTAGGAAAATTCTAATACATGTAGAAAACCATCAAAGCCACACGGGCTTTCTTCAAACTGCGAGCTCTAGGATGGGCGAGTCCCTCGCACGCTCCAGTACACGTAAGTAAGGGGGTCCCACGGCCCGAGTGAGCTAAAGCTCGGTAGAATCGCCCTAAATGAGCTACTCACCACCCCCCAAGTGCGGTGCAATGTATTCCGATTTAAACAAACATTAGAGCAAAATGCATGATCCTACTTGAATGTCTACGCATGACCCGACTCGGATCAGGAGTCACCATTTGACTCTCTCACACTCGCCTAAGCCTCGTATGAAATTATCATTTTATTGAGTTAAGGCAACCCTCCAGATGAATATATATCGATTGGGCCACTCCGACGATTGATATATATTAATTGTTTGTGGACTACCCTCCGATGAATATCAATTGGGCCGCTCTGACGATTGATATTTTTGGTTTGGACTACCCTCCGATAATTTATATTTTAGACTACCCTCCGAACCATTTTTCTCTAGACTCATCTCATGCACTAACTCCTATAATCCTAGGATGTTCCAGTGCATATGGAATGCATGTATGCCCGATTCAATTCGAGTTTAAACCACATGCGAAATATATACATGAATATATTTACATAAAACGGTAAATCACACAACATGTTATGTATTTGCCCATTGACATCAAAATTAGCTCACTTGGGCTAATATACAAACACAAAGCAATTGGTCTAGAATTGCCAATCAACACATATTTTCCCCGAAATACATTTTAAGTCCTTATTCCTAGGAGCATTAAAATACAGGGTTTCTTTGTTCAAACACTTCAGCCTCAAAACATCGGTTCATATTAAGAACGCACTTCCGCATTAACTAGGCCTCAAATCCAATCAACACATGATTAACACACCCAAAACGACCCATTTTACACCATTTTCAGTCATGGAAGCAAACATGAAATTTACTAAGTTTTAACTCAAATTTTACATTAATTAGGTCCCGAGGTTTTGGGCCGTCAAGCAGCCTAATGTCCCAATCGATGACTCAAACATTCGAAAGCACTAAAAATGGGAATAAAACCCAAGTAGGGGAGAAATCCTACCTCGAGGAGTTTGAAGAAACTCACTAAAACCGGGGTCCACGCGTAGCCTGCTCCGCGTAGATCATTTTTCCTTCTCGCCCCGAAGACCGCAGACGGTCGGATCTGTCGCAAATCTAGAGAGAAGGTAGAGACCTTCTCTCTAACTTCCATTTTCGACCACTTTGGGCCTGCTCCTTCAAATCACGTTTTTGGCTTTTGATTTAATGAAGGAGATGGTTACTATTGAGTATTTTGTCCTTTATTCATTTAATTTAGTTAATTCATTTCTTTCTCCAGTTTTGATATTCGGCACTATCTCGACCATCCATTTCCATCATTTCTCTACTCATACCACTTATGGTACATGAGTACTTGTTATATCATGACTTTCGTCGCCGAAAATCGTTCTGACTACCGAAATCACGATGCCACCTCGTCGCCGATGCCAACTCAGTATCTCGAATATTACGAATTTACGTGCTAACTAGATTTTTCGAGGCAGTTTCAATGGTACAATCCGTTTCGTCATCGAATCTAAGAGAATAAATTACAGTTTTTAGTTTGAAATAACAATTTTGTAGAAATTACGATTTTGCGCTTTTTCCAAAATTTGGAATTTCTAGGGTCTTCACATCCTTCCTTACAAAAGGTGCGCGGCTTTTACGGACATACACGTAACTCTATGAATGAGAGGATCATAACCAATATCTCCCGGAGGATTACTATTGCTACGGTGATTGCCTTTGATGTATTGAAGCATAAATTTAAGCGAGATGTTTGAGTGTGGAGTCATTGCGGATGAATACGAGGTCCGGCCCCGTGTCCATGAACGGTTGGCAGTGAAGTGATGGAGTCGGAGAAGCATATTTCATTGCCGCTGAGTCCGTCCTATTGTGACATGGTTTTCGACTACGTTGTGACTCTGGTTTTAAACATGAGCCGTGAGATCCCCAATGTAGTAGTGGAATCAGAAGAGGCCACAAAAAGTGAAGAAGAAAACAATAAGAAAGCAGAAAAGGTTATCCATGCACTTCTTGTTTCTCTGTTTGGAGATGTAAAGTTTGGGGAGAATGGGAAACTGGGGATAAGTGTAGATGGAAATGTGGTGCATCTTGATAAACAGAGTAGGAATATTGAGAGCGAAAACGAAGGCCTTAAGGAAAGGGTGAGAGTAGCATTCCAGCGGATCCAAAATGTTGTGAAGTCATTTTATCACGTCTTCCAGCTCCTTCCCTCGGGTTCTCTACATTCAGGCTTCTTCAACCCGATTAATTCGAATTTTGAGGTTAAAGTTCTATATCAATCAATATTTCTTAGTCGGTTAGAGATTCAACTGCTTAGTTTTGGAAAATATTCAACATTGATCTACCAGTTCAAGAATTTGGATCACATACATCAACTTTTTCTTTCTTGTACATATATGTGTGCTTCCGAATTTTCCTATATCGTCTGACTTCACAAATTCATTATATTGTTGAATAAGAGTTATCTTCCCATAAATTATGATTATCAATGCATAACCTGAATGTTTTTTAGTGAAGCATGTGAACAATATTTTTGTTTTCCTTGGTTGTGTTCTATTGTCTAATGCTAATGCTAGATCGAAATCTTTGTGGCTTGAGCCACACATGCCGTAGTCTTACCTCCTTCCACACGGGTTTTCTCTGAATTTTCGACTTCTTCTTAATAAATTTTGAATTTTGAGGTTATAGTTCTTTATCAATCAATATTTCTTAGTCAACATAATTAGTTTTCTTTAATGAAGCTTCACTCATAATAATCTTGCTTGTTGCTCAGTCGATCTAAGTTATTGTGTTTGTATTCTTTTCAAAATAGTAATTGGAACAAGGTCAAATGGCAAATTTGCCATCTGTTACTTTAACCAATTTTGGGTCTGCTAGATGATGTTTCCAAAATAGTTTTCACAAATCAATTTTTGGGAGCATTCATGATCTTGAAATAAAGAAGCTTACATTAGAAGTTAAATAAAAAATAAAAATTAAGTCTACAAAAAAAAAGTCTACTTCGATATTGAGTGCAAATGGCATCATTCTAGTCCTATTGCTCCAAAAAGATAACCTTGATTTTACTTATTTATTTTAAATGAAGTATCGCAATATCTTCAAACAAATTATTAAAAAAAAAGCCTATTTTCAATTAATTCAGGCAATAATAGCTTGATATGAAAATATTGGAAAATAAGATATCTTAGAAGTCGTATTATGATATTTTTATGTGTGCAAATATTGGTGGAAATCATTGCTCCTTAAGTTAGAGTAGTTATTTAGTTAGATCCTTTATTTCTTGTAAGAAAGACTTGTGGCGAAACCATTTTGAATGAAATTCAAAGCCAATAAGAATGTATCGCGTATGTTTGAATTTTTTCGATTTGCATATTTGTTTCCCTAATTGGTTGTGTACTTAAGCCTAAAGTTAATTCTAGTTGTTTGCCTATGGCCACTGCCAAACTTTGCTTGTGTTTACATGTGAAGAGGGTGTTAATTAGAATTATGGTACTAATGGCATTATAAACCAAGTTTCAACTTTTAAAAAAATTTATAATTTAAAATGGTATCAAAACAAGGATTCAACCACTTAGCGCATGTTTGGTTTCTATTTTAAATTGTTTATTCTAAAAACAAAGAAGAATAAGGAAAAGCAAAAATAAGTTGATTTCAAATTAACAAAGACTTTAAAATGGGTTAGAGTGAGGACGAATTATTTAAAAATTCATTTTGTTATTCAAAGTTGACATTACCTACCAAAATTGCGAATACGTTAAAACTATGGGACAAAGTTTTTATAAAGATGATTTCAAGTTCATAGTATACATAATTACTTTGTTTATTTTTATTAGGAAGTTCACACCATATAAATGTCTTACATTCTTAGAAACCCAGCCCTTATACATATGAAAGAACTTTACGTTTATTTTTAGAAATTCTTTTGAAAAGGTTTAACAATAGAAATAATACAATTTTTAGTATTACAATTTTTAAAAGAAGCTTATTGTATTTTCCAAAAAAGGGAGTAAATTAAGTCATGTCTATTCAAAAGCTTAAGAAGCTTCTTAGAAGTGATTAAATTGTCATTTATCTATTGGCTATTCAACATTTATTATTAGGAATGCAATGATATCTTATTTATATATGAAAACATGTTACACACCTTTGCTTCAATGACATATACCTTAAAATAAATACAATTTTTTATATAAATTTACTTTTCTAGCAAGAAGGTTATCTAGGATGTCGTAATTATTTTGAAAATTCTCATAAGATATTTAATACTATAATTTAATAAATTGTGGCTTATCTATTGTTGGATTTTTTTAATTGATCAACATCAACTAGTGCGGTTCACAAGGATTACTAATAATGTGAATATTTAGTCAAGATATTTTCATGATAAATAATGGTAAAAATTTAATCTTTACCAGAAAAATTTCTTTTCAAATTGATGAATATACAATGAATTTAATATATTTGATCATATCTATCTCCGCTGGTGGATCACTTGGCAATACATTATTGTCACCTTTTTTTATATATTTGTAAGATATTTAGTACTACAATTTATTGAATCGGGAACCCATCCCTATAAATGCCTTCTTTGTGGCGATATAATATGAATTATTGGTCAAGATTTCTTGATAACACATGATGAATTTTCTACCCTCGTAAATTAAAGTGCGTATGGTGATCATAAATTAAGAAGTTTTGATGTTTGGAGTTATGAGTGAGGGCTTTAGACCAGAGATTAATTGGAGAATTTTTTTTTTTTTTTAGTGCGAAGGGACAAATAATACCTAAATAAGTTGAGGCAAAGAGACTTTAAAAACGATTCAAGCACAAATTTATTTCGATTGTTTTTCATAATTTGGAAGTTGACTATACTATAAAAACAAATGGATTCTATCAAAGTCATAAATGCATGTAAATTATATGACAAGTTTTTAAATATGATTTGGAATTTGGAAAATAATTTTTTTTTTTTGAAAAAAAATTGAGCAAAGACTTAAAAATGGGTCAAGTAGGACAAATTATTTTGTTTTGCTATTAAGAAGGTGACAATACTTATTAAATTGAGCAAAGAATAATTTAAAGCTAAATGAGAGCATAGAATATTGCTTTAGAATGTGACATTTTTACTTACCAAATCCCTTTCCTTTCTTTTTTCTCTCCTTTTCTTGTGTAACTTAGGATGTACAATTCAATATAAGGAAGAAGGCAGGAATTATATCAAGTCCAAAGAATGAAATCAAATATGGTGGAAATGAGAAAATAGGTTGTGAAAAATGAATTTAAGAACAAGGCAGATTTGGAACAGGAATTGATGAAAGTGGTGACTAGGTTGAGTTCGGAAAAAGTCGTAAAGATAGGCAAACCAAAAAATGTAACTTGTTACTCTAATATCAAATAATCGAACCATGCAGCCGTAATGATGAGACAGTGATCAAAATAATCTTAGAGAAGCAGCTTTAGTCTTCGGCTTGGATGGATGATATGCACCTCCGTCGTTTATAAGAAGCAAGAACTGCAGTATATAAGAGGATGTCTGTCGATGATGGAGATCATATTGATAAGTCTTGATGAAACGCCACAAAATAATGGATAAGTTTGAAAGTTATTTCAAAAACCAAAGAAAAATTTAACTCTCAATTTTATAAATTGTAATGAAAAGATTTCAAGGATAACACGCCTATAAATAGGCCCATAAAATATGAAGAACAAACAAAATTCGGCCATAAAGGAAAGCAAATATTCAATCAAAACTAGAAAGGAAAGTAACTTATTCTCCTAAACTACGTACACCTTAAACATCCACAAGGAAAATAAACTAGATAATTTAATACAAGACTTGGTAAGTAAGCCACAAAATCAGCAATAAATTAGCAGCAAATCAATACCAAATCAGAAACAAATTAGCAGCAAATTAGCAAAAAATCATGAGCAAGTTAGCAGCAAATCACCAAGTAAAAAACGCCCTAGCTCTTGGCCTAAGTTCGGATTTACTTTGATGACGTGGACCATCTTTGTTTTTTTTTTTGGAGTTGAACACGTGTGCTTCTTCCACTTGTGCATCTTGGATTAAAACGTTAAAGGCTTTTTTGAATCTCTTAACTCTAGCTCTTGTCATCGGATCAAGTGAGATTTTAAGCGGATCCGTACTCTATTCCCTAATCATGCCTTCACCATATGGTACATGCCCCAACCAGAATCGTTGACTCATTAAATAAAAAGACAAATTTATTAATTGTTTTTCGCCTATTATTTGTGGTGGTGATTGTGTTTACTTCTATCTATTCATGTGCCTTTATGAAGCATTAATGAATTTATTTATTTCCTTTTCTCATTTTTGCATTTCCTAATAACTATTCACATATACGATTCTAAAAGATTGAGATGATTTAAATTATATATAGAAAGATATTGTTATCATTCCCAACCATATATGAATGATGAGTTTTAAAATAAGTTTTTATCTACTAATGAATTTATTTTTAATCATTCTCCATATTTACATAGCTATTTAATTTAAAACAATTATGTAAAATGACTAAAGATAATCAGAAATTAATAAAGGTTTTCTTTGAAAAAAAACCTTGTTTTCTATATTTAAATTGTTTTTTTGCTTTTTAAGAATAGAAAATGATTTTTTATTTTAAAATAATAATAATAAAAATATGATATTTTGAGATGATATATTTTAGTTGTTTTTACTAATTTTCTTATGCCATTCTAAAAAATAATGATACAAATAAGAATAATGATTAAAACTAGAATATCACATATTAAAGTTATGCGTAAAACATATTTAAAAAAATAAAAATAAATTAATTTTTTTTTTAGAGTAAATATATAGATATTTCTATTTAGGAACCTAAAATATATCAACAAATATCCTTAGAGATAGTTTAAAAAACTATTCTCGGTTATCTTTTCTAGAGCAGTTTTTTGATAGTTTTAAATAGTGCTTAATCTTCCTATTTTCAATTTTTTTTTTCAAATAAATATTAAGTACGTGCAAATGAAAATACATTGTTATGTTTTTTTTTAACTTCTATTCACTTTGAAAAGTGTTATTTAAAATAATTTTGAAATATAATTTTTAAAAAGTTTTCTTTTGTGACGCCCCAAATCCGAGGGTCCGACCCGTCAACCCGCGGAATACTCGTGAATGTCAGGTGACGGAGCATTTTCACGAAGTCCCGAGGCGGGAGATCTCCTTTGTACGGGGAGCTCTACCCAAATACAATACCTGCATATACTTGTCCCAAACAGTCCAATATAATCCCATATATATATCCAATACGACCTTGGGCCCATAAGCAATTCTCAATATGCATACCCGACTATGAATCCAGTATATATCCTATGATTCACAAGAGTTACAATATTTTTCACTCTTAAACCATACATATATTAAACTTAAAGAGTTCTAATACATGTAAAACCACCAAAGCCACATTACGGCTTTCTTCTAAAACTTCAAACCTCTAGAATGGCCTTTAGTCTCACCGCACGCTCCATGTACCTGTAAAAAGGGGGGTCCCACGACGGGGTGAGCTAATGCTCAGTAGGAGAATTGCCCTAAGTGGGCTACTCACCACCTAAGTGCAGTGCAATGTTCAAATTTAAACACATTCAAGCAAATGCATGATCCTACTTGAATGTCATGATAACTCGGATCGGTCTCACATTTGCCTAAGCCTCGTATGAGAATATTATGTTTTATTTGTGGACTACCACTCCAGTGTTATAAATTGTGGACCCGTCTCAGATGTTATATTTAGTGGATACCCTCCGAGATATATCAATTGGGCAACTCCGACGATTGATATATTATTTGTTTATGGACTACCCTCCGATGTATATCAATTGGGCCGCTCAGTCGATTGATATATTATTTGGACTACCCTCCGATAATTAATGTTTTTAGACAACCCTCCGAACCATTTTCTCTAGATTCGTCTCATGCACTAACTCCTATAGTCTTTGAGATGTTCAGTGCGTAATAAAGGAATGCTGTAATATGTCGATCCCGTCTGATCCCAATCACATGCAAATATGTAAACATGCACATATCCCACACTTAATGTCCAATCACACCAATCGTGTCATGTAATTAATCAATTTCATCAAAAATTAGCTCCTTTGGGCTAATGATCGAAACCACGAACAATTCAATTCGAATCGCTCGACCCCGACACATTTCACACAAAAATATATTTTTGTATCACTATTCCTATGAACAGTAAAAACCTAGGTTTTACGGTTCAAACACACATCCATTCATCGGTTCACTTTGTGAACCCGCATTTCACGGCCATTCCCGGCCTAATTTCAATCAATACATGATTCATCATGGAAAAACACAACTTGACACCCAAACTAGCCGTGGTCAGTCATGGCTGCAACAATGAGATTTCAAAAATTTATATCAATTCGGTCCCAAGGTTTGGGACCGATCCAACGGCCCCTCACGGCCTCATTCGACTCAAACATCGACAAAACACTTAAAATGGGAATAAAACTCAAGTAGGGAGAAACCCCTACCTTTCGGAGTTTGTCGAAAACTCTAAAGCAGAAGTCCACGCGTAGCTGCTTAGCATTAGAGCGTCTTTCCTCGGCCGAAAGGCCGTAAACGGTTAGATCTCTTGATATTCTTAGAAGAGGGCTTTCTCTCATCAAAAAACGCCATTTTAGCTCTTTGGAAGTCTCTTTTTCCAAAATTCCCGTTTTTGTTCTTTTGATTGGATTTTGAAGAGATGGCCACTATTCCTTTTTTTTTATCATTTAGTGACATAAGTCAATTAATTAATTAATTCTCTCTTCTTTCTCCAGTTTTGACATTCGGCACTATCTCGGTCATCCATTTTCATCATTTCTCTACTCATACCACTTATGGTACATGAGTACTTGTTATATGTGACTTTCGTCGCATTGAAAATCGTTTTCTGACACCGGCTTGTTGATGCCTCGAAAAATGTGCCAACTTCTGTCTCGAATATTACAAAATTTTACGTGCTAACTAAGATTTTTCGAGACGATTCAATGGTAAATCCATTTAAGTCATCCCGAGATCTGAAGAATAAATTCTGGTACAACCGAAATTACAATTTGCGTCTGAAATTCACACGATTTTGTAATTTTCCATAAATTGGAATTTTTAAGGTCTTACATTCTCCCCCTCCTTAAGGAATTTCGATCGAAATTCGAAGCGATCATGTCGGTTATGCATATGCAACGTGCACTCTACTATGCATGTAAACAGTCGTTTAAATCTTAAACAGCTAAACTACGTACCTTCATCCCTAAACGAGAAGGGATAGGTGGCCCGCATCATATCCTCACGCTCCCACGTTGACTCCTCCACTCCATAGTGCCGCCATAGCACTCTTACTAGCCTCACGGTCTTGCGTCGCAAAACGATCATGGCTATCCAAAATGCTGCGGTCCCTCCTCGAAGTCCGTGGGTGTCAGCCTCGATACGTCCCGATCCAGCGCATGGCGCGGATGCGGAGTATGCCCGGAGCGTGGAGGCGTGTTGAAATATCCGTGGACACACATGTCATCTTTGGGCGTGCGCCTAGCCGTCACCTGTGGTGCCCACCCTCTCGAAAGGAATTGCCTCGAAGGTCGGTAAACCTCGGCGATGAACTCGGGTGCTTGCCGAACGACCACTCCCTCTTAGGCATCACCTTCAAGAAGGCGTGATCCCGACCTCGAACTCGGGGTCGGCGTCGTACATCCGCATAGCTCTTCTGCTTTAGGCTACGTCCGTGAGAAGGCGGCTATGCATTATCAAGCTCACCTTCTTAGAGGTGTCTTTAATCAAATCAGGACCAGTGATGGAGCTCTCTCCCACCTCGGTCCAACATAACAGTGATCTTCATGGCCTCCCATACAATGCCTCATACGGTGCCATCTGTATGCTCGCCTGGTAACTGTTGTTGTAGGAGAATTCCACTAAGGACAAATGATCATCTACCCTTATGACCCAGGACACATGCTCACAGCGTGTCCTACAGCCTGCTTATGTATATAATCGCTGCTTGTATAACCCACACAACCCTTACTTGGTGGTAATGAGCGTTGACCTTCAAGGTCACGATCGCGACAATCAATGAATTTGTCAACTTAGTCTATGTCATGAATGACATCCATATCACAGAGCCACTATGACCCGACTAACGCAATCTGAATTTCAAAGGGGTATTCAAACCTCGAGTCACCTCTGACTCCTATCACTCAACTCTAAGTCTACGTGATAACTTTGTCACATTGGTTTTCATCTCGAGTCACTCAGGCTCCTATCACTCAGCTACAAGTCTATGATACTTGGCTGGAGTGCGTTTTCATTTCGAGCTGACATAATTCTTCGGCACTTGAGCTGATACATTTCTCACGAAATTCGGGATATCTCCGGGGTCTCTTACACCCCCAACTCCGAGGATTCTCATAGAAGTTATGAGGCCTTTTTGCTTTGCCCACACACTCTAATTACTCGTCATTTCTGAATCGAACCCCAAGAGTCTTCATGGGCGTGGTCCCCAGACAAACTCGACCACGCTCTCGAGTGGTGAATGACCATACCGTGCACCACGCCCGACTCGGCGGTGATGTCAGGTGCACATGAGCCTTGACTGTGTCATCTTTGTGACACGAATCCAGGAGTCCACCATGAGAAGCGAGAATCTTGAGATCTCTCACTCATGAAGAATCCTCGACTGTCACGGTGACTCTCGCCCTACGTCCTGGGGAAGAACATGCATGTTGGCGCTCTCTGCGGGCTGCCTCTAGATAAATCCAGCATCGTCATCAGGTGTAGCGACCTGGCAAGTGCGATTCTTGACGATCGGAGTAGTTTCGTCGGCTTATCGACGACATCAACTGACGATAGGTCTGCCCACAAGTCCACCACGCCCCATTCTTGCCGGTCGATACGTCGGCTTTGACCCACACTCACGGCCCCTGCAGCCTATACGTGTGTTAATGGCTGGGAGTGCTTATACAACACCGAGAAATTGGCGATTCCTCGAGCCCGTACTAGGGTGTGGAGGGAATAGGCAGAGTATATTCTCTGTTCTATAGCTAGCCCCCCGGGATTGCGCTGTCCCAGGCCACGGGATCCACTGTTTGGGGCAATCGTCTCGCCTTAAATCTTGGCCCCCAGTCTTGAAACCATGTGAAGCGAAGTCTTCACGCCTCTTCCACAGAACTAGAAGGGCGATCCTCCCTCTGCATGCCAACACCCTCGCATCCAGGAGTGCTCAGGAGCATCCTCGATCTCTCTCTCATGGTCGGGACGGAGTCTGACCATGGAGTCCATGTCTCGTGGGCGAGTCTCACGATCACGCCCAGTGGACAGCTGGCCATTCTCGAGTCTCTCATAATACCCGGCCCGATCCCAGAAAACTACGTATCTTGAAGGCGACCGGCCTCTCCCAGCTCATCAACCGCCTCGACCTTCTCGGGTCAGTGGGACACTCCCGATGCGACACCTCGTGTCCCCAAGAAAATATCACCTCGATGGCGGAACTCCCACACTTCAGACTTGGCGGCTGCCCGATGGTCTCACCAATAAGCTAACGATCCTCAAGTGATACTCATGCTCCACTGCATGCAGGAGTAGATCAAAATATCATCCACAGGGTACGACAAGCGATCTAGATAGGGTTGGAATACCTATGCATGAGATCCATGAGTGTTGTTGGGCGTGATACCAAGTCAGCTCAGGGCATCATAAAGTGAACTCAAAGGGTGCTATAACGCGTCTAGCGGCGTCTTAGGGATATCGTATCAGTGCGAAGATACATCTTAAGTAGATTTCGCTCCTCTCAATGATCAAACAGTAATTGATCACCGGTAATGAATGCGATTCTGGTCAATAACCTGTTCCATTTATCTACGCTAATCAATGCACGGTCGAAGGTCCATGTGCTTCTTCTTTGCAAATATAGCGGAGCGCCCAGTGGTGAAGTGCTCGGTCTAATGAGCCTTGTCCGATAACTCACATGGCGGACTGCGAGTTCCTATGGCACCGACTAGTGCCCGTCTATCTTGGTGCCGAGATGGGTGAAGTCGGTGTAACTCGATGCCAAAAGTCTACTACTACGTGAGTGATTCGGGTAACTCATGCGGAAAAACATCCACATACTCGCATACTCTCGGTAAATAAAATTACGGTCTTTCCTCGTCCTCACAGGAGTAGGCTGTCGCCCGACCAACGCCAGCTATCTGACACACGGACTCATGCCTCACATGCAGGGCCAAAATATCATGCTTGTCCCCTTTGAATTACTACTGCAGTCTTGGGCTGTGTGTAGGCGGTAGCCCTAAATGCACGCTCCTGATCGGTACTTGATCTGTATTTTGTCGGCCGATCCATCCCGGGATGACATCGAACTCACGACATCTCCATGATCTCAAGTCACTTGTGAGTAGAGTCCCCTAGATCTCTACGGCTTTGTAGCCTCGACTTATATCATTACTGTTCTGCTGTCTACAGGGAGACTCACATACAACGACTTCTTTAAGGTCTCGACCTTTCAGCCCGGCTTATCCGCAGTGATGCGGCGATTAATGAATCTGACGCACCATAATCAAAATAACACTCTTCTTGTTGTTGCCTTACCTCTGATCCGGCCCTCGAGGCATCACAGTACAATGTGTACCCTGTCCCACAATGGGAACTATCGAGATGGGGCGGAAGTAAAGTCTTTCTTGACTACTCACGGAATGCCCTCCATCGGTCATCCCGATCAGAAGCTTGCCCCGACCTCGCTTAGAGATTCGACACAGTCATAAGTCGCGCTATCTGGAGGTCACTAACTTTGGCCAAGTCTGTAGCCCGCGTAATCATCAACGATCGGGGCTAAATGCGTGAACTGAGTCACATAATCCATCATAGTCGCCCCCACCTTGACCACAGGAACTCCGAGCCTTATGAGTCACTGGAAAGTACTTACTCGTGAAACGACTCACGAAACTGCCCATGTCATCGCCTCTAGATAACTAGAGGTCCTCGCCCATTTCTACCATACTTGGCCTCACCCTCTAGGCCGGAACTCAGGCTAAATCTAATAAGAGCCGGCGTCGGGAGGTAATCACCACAGCTGCCTTGAACACTTTCTCGATACGCATGAACGATGAATTTACCCGTATCGGATCTCTTACCTGCGTGAATGTCGGGAGGATGATGCCTAAACCTCTGGAGGTTATTAGGATCTTCTGTCTACCTTCACGGCGGTGCGATAACGATTCTTGTAATACCTACGACCTAGGCAGGCGCAGCATGTACCGGCGGCCCGGTCAATGTCGGTGGTGCCTGACCAGTGCCCCATGGACGTCCTCTACGTCCTCGTCCTCGTCTAGCCATCTATACAGTTAACATGGCGGTTAAATCCCAATACAGTATCTCTAAGGCATCAACACAGCCCCGAGACACTAATCATACACATAAATCAGTGTATACACATTGCCCTTGCATTTACGTGTCTGAAACGTCATTGCATTTAAATATTGTTTTCAACAAAATTTAATTTTTAAAAAAAATTTTATTTTTGAAAATTTTATTTTTCAAAATTTTGCTCCAAATTTTGTTTGAATTTGATTTGATTTTAATTTAATTTAAAATAATTTTTCAGAAAAATTTGATATGAGCAGTGTTCATAGGCAGGGTTCACAGAATAATGTCAAATGTTCCGAAGGAGTTTCAATATCCGAGTCAAATAGGATTCAGCTTGAGGCCCGAGTGCCTGGTGCACATCGTAGCGCCAGTGCTGCACCTTGGCGCCACGCGCGCCCGCTGCCATGCGCCTCGCTGCGGCATGCGCCGGCACGCCCGGCGCGCGCTGGCTTATGGCGCGCCTACGCGCCAATTGCCTAGCCCGTCTTTGTATCGTGACACGAACTGCCAGGGCTCATGTCGATTTGTATTACCAATACAAACCTCTTGCCCCACTAAAAAGCGTATTGCAATACAGTTTCCTCCCAGGCCAACCACCTCTATTGCAATACACTCCAGTGTATTGCAACTCAATTTCAACCTTCTAAGCTTACTTCTCTGCAATACAATACAGTGTATTGCAATACAATTTTCACTACAGTTTTTCCAGGCCTTTAAGTTGCAACACAATTTGAACCTTGCAATACAATTCTCACAACATAATCTGGGCAGTAGCCCAAAAATGGTTCCTGCACAACAAAATTTTTTTTTCTTCATTCTAATTTTTTTCTTTTTTCTTTTTTTCTAGCAGTTGGAAAATTAAAAATATATTTTTTTTTCATTTCCGCAATACCCCGAATAAATTTATAAAAAATTTATTTTACTCTATTTCTTAAATTTTACTACTTGTAAAATCATGAAGTACTCTCCCTCGTTTTTTTCATTTCTCCCAAATTCTTGGGAAGGCATAAAATACACACCTATTTTATTTATTTTGTTTCAAACCATTTAGTAAAACACAAAAAAATACATGTACCTTATATATATATATATATATATATATATATATATATATACCATATATATATATATATATTTTTTTTTTTTTTTTTTTTTCATCATTTTTCAATAAACCAAATAAATTGAGTAAAAATTTATTTTATTTCCCCTTTTGTTCCAATTTTACACAACTGTAAAAACTCCAAAATTTCCACACTTCATCTATGCTATCATGACAAACATATAACTCCTCTAAAATTTCAATCACATAACACCCTAACAATTCATGTTATGCAGCCAAAGCATGCAAGCACACTTCACAAAAATCGATGCACAAAACACACCAACACATGCATACTGATTGTCTTAGTTTTGTCTACGTGATTTCCTAGGTAATCTCATACCTAAACTCAACATCGACCACACCTAGGTGGTGATGTTCTTACACCCTCGAGACTGTGGCTCGCCCCGAATCCTCATTCTGGGTTTCCATATACCTATACTCTACATCAAACCACCCAGTGGTGATGGATCTGCAACAGAGGCTCCCTAGGTATTCGTATACCTAAGCTACGATACCAGGCTGTGGCCCCAATCAGGGGTCAGTTGACTACTGTCAACCGTGAATACTCGTGAATGTCGGGTGACGGGCATTTTCCGTCGGAGCGAGTCACTCCTTTATGCGGGGGCTGCGAATCTGATACTGTATATCACGCAATAAGCAGTCCAGATATAATCAATGCCATATCGATCGACCCACTACTTGGGCCCATCGCGATTCTCAGTATGCATACGGTATGAATCCAACTATATATCCTATAGTTACAAGAGTTACAATATTTTCACTCTTAAACCATACATATATTAAACTTAAAGTTCCTAGCCACATGTAAACCACCAAAACCACGATACGGCTTTCCTTCTAGAGGCTTCAGGCCTCTAGGGGCGACGCTGCGTCACTCCTGCATACGCTCCATGTGCACATAAAAGGGGGTCCCACGGCGGGGGTGAGCTATTGCTGGTGGGAGAATCGCCCTAAGTGAACTACTCACCGCTAAGTGCAGTGCAATGTTCAATTTAAACACACATTCAGCAAATGCGCAGTCTGCCCAGATATACACTTGGTAACTAGATCCACGAGGTCCTCACATTTACTAGCCTCGTATGAGAATAGTATGTTTTATTTGTGGACTGCCCTCGGAGTGTTATAAATTGTGGACCATCGATGTTATATTTGATGGACTACCCTCAGAGATATATCAATTCAGGCGACTCAGACGATTGATATATTGTTGTTTATGGTATTTGCCTCCGATGTATATCAATTGGGCGCTCGGTCGTTTGATATATTATTTGGACTTACCCTCAGATAATTAATGTTTTAGACAACCCTCGAGACATTTTCATACCAGTTGGAGTCTCATGCACTAACTCCGCAGTCTAGAATGTTCCGGTGCATATAGGGAATGTATGTTAATCGGATCAATCTGATCCCAATCTGCAAATATGTAAACATGCACATATCGCATAATGTCCAATACTAAGTGGTAGCTCTATGTAATTAATCAATTTCATCAAAAATTAGCTCACTTGGGCTAATGATCAAACCACAGAACAATTTAATTAGATAAACGACCAAGCACATTTCCACACAAATATATTTTTGTATCCATATATTCCTATGTTGATAAGAAACTTTAGGTTTACGGTTCAAGCTTACACCATCGGTTCACTGTGAACCCGCATTTCCATGACCATTCAGGCCCCAAATTTCAATCGATACATGCAGATTCATCATGGAAAAACACAACTTGACACCAAACGGCGTGAGTGAGTCACGAGTACGCAACCATGAATTTCAGAATTTATATCGGTCGGTTACGAGGTTTGAGGCCCAGATCCAACGGCCTCACGGCTCATTCGGCACAACGTCGACAAAACACCCAAAATGGGAATAAAACTCAAGTAGGGAGAAACCCTGCCTTTCGGGTTTATTAAGCTCACGAACCCGGGTCCGCGGCGTAGCACAACGTAGAGCGTCTTTTCATTACCGTGAAGGCCGGAGTCGACGGTTGGATCTCTTGATATTCTAGAGAGAAGGAAGACTTTCTCTCACATCAAAAAACGTCATTTTAGCTACTGGAAGTCTCTTTTTTCCAAAATTCCCGTTTTTTGTTCTTTTAGTTGGATTTTGAAGAGATGGCCTTGTTATTTTTGTCATTTAGTGACAGTCAATTTAATTAATTGAATTCTCTTCTTTCTCAGGTTTTGACATTTGGCACTATCTCGGCCGTGTTTCATCATTTCTCTACTCATACGCTTATAGTACGTAGTCTTGTTATGTCTTGACTTTACGTCGCGTCGAAAATAATTTTCTGACACAGCAGCGATCTTATCGAAAAACATGTCAACTCAGAACTATCTCGAATATTACAAAATTTTACGTGCTAGCCCCAGATTTTTAGAGCGATTCCAATGGTGAAATCCGTTTCATCATCACGAAGTCCTAGAGAATAAGATACAGTTTTAACGAAATTACATTTCATTCTTGAAATTCTGATTTTGCCATTTTCAGAGAAATTGGAATTTCGGGTCTTACATCTTTAATGTTTTTAAAAAAACAAAGCAAACTTGATATAATTTTAATATATTTCTGCATTTAAAATATTGTTTAAAATATTTTTTTTGATAATATTTTATTTTTGACAATTCCCTTAATTTGTATAATTATTTTTAAATAGCTTGCCCCAAAAAAAAGTGAACAAACTAAAAATAACTAAAGCGGTTAAGTGAAAGCATGTTTACCATATATTTTGAGTCATATTTTCTTTTAGATAACATCTTATATTTATTTTCAAATTGTTTTCTCCTATATCTTAAATTGTTATAAAAACCAATTATACAAAATAAGAAAAATAATTACAGCTTAAATACTATATATATATTATTTTAAAAATATATTTAACAATAAAGAAGACAAAGTAAAAACATTTCACATTCCCAAACAAATATTTGTTATAGAAAACATTATAAAATAATTTTAAAATTAGTTATCGAGAGACGGGAGAGAAATGAGGGTATTTTAAAAAAAAATCAATCAATGATCAAGTAGGTATTTTTACGGTATTGGTTGTCTTGAATCATTTAAAGAGTTAGGAAGATAGGAAAAAAGTTCCTTACCAAAGTTTGATTAATTTACCATAATTATCTCTCTTATTTTCATTAGTTTCCTTTTATTCTCTCTCCTTTTCTTTTTTAAACGTGAAATTTTGGGTCTAGCGTTAGGTTCAACGATAAGCATGGATGAATAATTTTTCATAGTAAATTTTTTTTCTTTCTTTTGATATTTTGGGCAGTATAAACATAAAGATGAGTTGACTACACGCTAGGCAAAAACTTTAAAAGAAGTCAGGCATATAGGTAATTATTTTGGTTGGTTTTGTACTAGAGGGTTATTGAGTTGATAATAAATTTAAATTTATTATTTGACAGCAATTGGACATATTTAGCCTATGACTAGACATATGGTTTTGTACTAGAGGGTTACTAGAGGGTTATTGAGTTGATAATAAATTTAAATTTATTATTTAGCCCGACAATTTGACATATTTGGCCTATGACTAGACATATGGTTTGTACTAGAGGGTTATTGAGTTGATAATAAATCTAAATTTATTATTTGACAGCAATTGGACATATTTGGCCTATGACTAGACATATGGTTTTGTACCAGAGGGTTGTTGAATTGATAATAAATTTAAATTTATTATTTGACAATAATTTGACAGGTTTGGCTCATGACTAAGTACATATGTCGGATCCTTAATAATGACGCTGACTTTTTTCTTTTCTTTCAAATTTCTTTGGAGTTCAAATTTAGTCTTAAATCTCTTTGCAGATATATCTATTTTCATATCCATAAGTAACCTTATCTATCTCTTTGAGATCAATTATTATAACATTTTTAATAGTATAATTTAATAATAAAACATGTGTTTGATTCTCTATGCTCCCATTGAATTTCATATTTATTAATTTTTTAAATATATATTTAGTTGTTAATATATATATAACATTATATGTACAAGTAGTGTTTGGGAAATGGACTTCTTGTATCAACATTGAGCCCTCACTTCTTAAATTTATTATTTGACAGCATAGATAATTATTTCGATTGGTTTTATGCCCAGAGGGTTGTTGAGTTGATAATAAATTTAAATTTATTATTTGACGACAATTAGACGGTGATCCATGTACTAAACATATGTTGGATCCCCAATAATGATATGACTTTTTCTATTCTTCCAAATTTCTTTGAGAACATATATTCTTATTGATATAACATATAGTATATTATATCAATAAGTCTTATATATATTTCTTTGAGATAAATTATTATAAATTTTTTAATAGTTAATATTTTAATAATAAAACATGTGTTTCATTCTCTATGCTCGCATTGAATTTCACATTTATTAATTTTTCGAAAAATAGATTAAGTTGTTAATATATATTTATATATAACAGTATATGTACAAGTAGTGTTTGTGAAATGGACTTCTTGTATCAACATTGAGCCCTCACTTAAAAAGAATTGTAATCCTTAATTTTAAACATGCTCTATTTGAAAGAGCGAGCAAAACGAATGAAAAAAGGAATATTTTCAATTATTTCCTATGTAATTGCAATATTCTATTTTAATTATAAATAAAAGTAATATATTAAATTATTTCTATCTAAATAATGGATGTTTAATTTTATAAAAAAACCATGCTATTTTTACAAAAGAAAATAAAACAAGTATGAAGTAAATACCCTATTTTCAATTCCATTAGTGTAGTGGAATGAGGTAGTTTGATGTAAACACTGACTAATGGGAATCTTGGGAATGTATCACACTTGTAATGAGGTAGTTTATAAATAAGTGTTTATTCTCTATCATGTAAACCTTGTAATAACCGTCTCTACTAGCTCGATAATGGCCCGTGAATATCGCTGTTGTGCTCCTTACTCTCCCGACTCATCCGCTCCTTGCTTTCATATTTCTTCTTTTCCCCTTTGTCTTCAATATCGTCCTTCCATGTCATTTTCACGATGCGCCTCTGCACTTTTGCCATTTGCTATTTCAAGGATTGAACAATATCGGCGCTCGCTCTTCATGACATGGAAGGTTAGCCTTGATGATCAAACCCGAGTTTACTCTCATCTTGGTTTGGACGAATTCTTGCCATCATTGGTTTGGTGGCTTGTCGCATGGGTCGAGTGTCTCCGTTTAAACCTTAAGAGTTGTGGTTGAAGGTACACTCCAAAATCTCAGAGTTTTCATCTCTCCCCAACCTCCTTACTCTTAATCGAGTCCTACTTGACTCCCTCCATGGAACCATTCCAACCAATATTGGCAATATTTCCAATCTAATCGCAATTCTTGATTTTGGTTCTAATCATTTCAACGATGTAATACACGAACAACCCCAGGGTTTTTTAACATCCACTTAGCTTTCTATCTTTGACTCCCTAGCTTTAATTTTTAGAGGTCGATTCTTCATTTTATAGAGATTTGAGAAAAACTTATTATTTTGCATTTTTATGAGAATAGGCTTTGGGACAATTTCGAAGAAATTGGATTGTTAAGATCTCTTAATGATCTTCAATTGTCAACTAACAATCTCACTGGTCCAATCCCTCATTCCATAGGTAACTTGAGGAATTTAACCACATTGTACCTTGATAGGAACAAACTGTCTAGTTCCATTCCTCAAGAAATTAGATTGTTAAGATCTCTTAATGATCTTAAATTGTCAACTAACAATCTCAGTGGTCCAATCCCTCATTCCATAGATAACTTGAGGAATTTAACCGCATTGTACCTTGATAGGAACAAACATGCGGTTCCATTTCTGAAGTGGGCTGTTAAGATCTCTTAATGATCTTAAGGTATCCAACTTAACAATCTCTTTGGTCTGTCCCTCATTCCATAGGTAACTTGAGGAATTTAACCACATTGTATGATAGGAACTTGTTTGGTTCCATTCCTCCAAGAAATTGGATTGTTAAGATCTCTTAATGATGTAAATTGTCGACTAACAATCTCACCGGTCCAATCCCTCATTCCATAGGTAACTTGAGGAATTTAACCACATTGTACCTTAATAGGAACAAGCATGCAGTTCATTCACTTAAAAGTAGTTATTAAGATCTCTTAATGATCTTAAATTGTCAACCTAACTCACAATCTCAACGGTCCGATCCCTCATTCCGCTGGGTAGCTGGAGGAATTTAACCACATTGGCGCCTTAATAGGAACAAAGCTGTGCATTCCATTCATAGAAATTGGATTGTTAAGATGGCATCTTAATGATCTTGTTGTCAATAACAATCTCATTGGTCAATCCCTCATTCCATAGGTAACTTGAGGAATTTAACCACATTGTACCTTAATAGGAACAAACTGTCTGGTTCCATTCCTCAAGAAATTGGATTGTTAAGATCTCTTAATGATCTTAAATTGTCATATAACAATCTCATTGGTCCAATCCCTCATTCCTTAGGTAACTTGAGGAATTTAACCACATTGTACCTTAATAGGAACAAACTGTCTGGTTCCATTCCTCAAGAAATTGGATTGTTAAGATCTCTTAATGATCTTAAATTGTCAACTAACAATCTCATTGGTTCAATCCCTCATTCCATAGGTAACTTGAGGAATTGCCATTGTACCTTGATAAGGAACAAAGTATGCAGGTTCCATTCCTGAAATTGGATTAATTAAGATCTCTTAATGATCTTGGGAATTGTCATATAACAATCTCATTGGTGATCCCTCATTCCTTAGGTAGCAGGGAATTTAACCACATTATTACCTTAATAGGAACAAGCCCATGCGGTTCCATTCCTCGAAAGTGAATTAAGATCTCTTAATGATCTTAAATTGTCATACTCTTTCAATCTCATTGGTCAATCCTACGTTCAGCCGGTAACTTGAAATTTAACCACATTGTACCTTAATAGAACAGTATGCGAGTTCCATTCCTCGAAATTGGATTGTTAAGATCTCTTAATGATCTTAAATTGTCGACTAACAATCTCCTTGGTCCAATCCCTCGTTTTTCATAGGTAGCAGGAATTTAACCACGTTACATGCCTTGATAGGAACAAGCTATGCAGTTTCCCGTTCCTCGAAATTGGATGATGAATCTCTTAATGATCTTGAATTGTCAAATAACAATCTCATTGGTCCAATCCCTCATTCCTTAGGTAACGAGAATTTAACCACATTGTACCTTAATAGGAACAAGCTGTGCAGTTCCGTTCCTCGAAATTGGATGTTAAAGATCTCTTAATGATCTTAAATTGTCAACAATCTCAACGGTCAATCCTCATTCATGGTAACTTGAGGAATTTAACCACATTGTACCTTGATAGGAACAAACTGTCTGGTTCCATTCCTCAAGAAATTGGATTGTTAAGATCTCTTAATGATCTTGATTTGTGATTTAACAATCTCAATGGTTCAATACCAGCTTCCTTAGGTAACTTGAGGAATTTAACCACATTGTACCTTAATAGGAACAAACTGTCTGGTTCCATTCCTCAAGAAATTGGATTGTTAAGATCTCTTAATGATCTTAAATTGTCAACTAACAATCTCGCTAGTCAATCCCTCATTCCATAGGTAACTTGGAATTTAACCACATTGTACCTTGATAGGAACAAGCTGTGCCGGTTTCCGTTCCTCGAAAGAAGTGAATTGATAAGATCTCTTGTGATCTTAAATTTATTCGACTAACAATCTCCTGGCGGTCCCGATCCATCGTTCCATAGGTAACGAAATTTAACCACATTGTACCTTGGTGTGAACAAACTATGTGGTTCCATTCCATCAAAGAAATTCAGTTATTAAGATCTGCTTAAACTGATCTTGATTTGGCGTTTAACAATCTCCAATGGTTCAATACCGGCTTCATAGGAAACTTGTCGACTTGACCAATTTAAGCCTTAGTCATAACAAAACTCGGTGGTGCCCTTCCTCTGGAAATGAATAATATCACTCATTTGAAAAATTTGCAATTATATGAAAATAACTTCATTAGCCAACTACCAGATGAGATTTGCCTTGGTAGAGCACTTGTAAATTTTACAGTCCAAGGGAACCATTTCACGGGTCCTATTCCAAGAAGCTTGAAAAATTACTTTTCACCTTAGTCGGAGTTCGGCAAGAAAGAAACCAACTAGGGGAGACATAATGAAAGTTTTGGGAATGCATATAGGCTTCAAGATTATATGATCTAGCGGTAACAATTTTTATGGAGCTTTCTTAGAAATGGGGGCAGTGCCAAAAAAAACTAACACACTTGAACAATATCTACAACGATATTTACGGTGCCATACCACCTCAACGAAGAGCCACTCAATTACAGCACGACTTGATGCTCACTTGAACCATTTGGCGGAAGATCCCAGTATGAGGCCATGTTGCCCTTATTGTTCAGAATTGTTTTTGACTAACAACAATCTTTGAGAAGCATTCCTTTGAAATTAGGAAAATTAGCCCAGATCTTCAAGCCGCACGACTGGCATCCAGAACATCTTAAGCGATTCGATTCCCGAAACAAATAGGGAACTTGTGGAAATTATTGTCCTTGAACTTGAGTGGGAATCGATTTATTGGACAACATTTCCAGATGAAATTGGAAAGATAACCCAAAAATCTTTGGAGTCATGATCTTAGTAGAAATATGTTGACCGGGAGAGATTCCACGGCTGCTGGAGGATTACGGTACACGGAGACATTGAATCTCTCCCGTAACCGACTTTACGGCACCATCCCACACACTTGATGATCGATAAAGGCGTGACATCTGTGATATATCCCTACGATCAGTTGGAGGGTCCTCTCCCATCAAAGCCCACATCCATTTGAGGCATTTAGAAATAATAAAGGTCTGCGTGGTAATAATACTCATCTCCATCACGGTGCTAGTAGGAATAAGGCCACGGGGTTTTACGTCTTGAATCATACTACTCCTCATTGTGAGCACTCATTGTTCTTATTAAGCTTTTATTATTGGCATTTATTTTCTTGTCAAAAAATTGAGGGAAGAAAACAACCCGAGTCCTACACTTGGCGCCGATGTCAAAGATCTATTCACAATATTGGGACATGATGGGAAATTGTTGTATGAGCACATCCTCTGAGGAGCGAAAATTTAGAGTTCAAACATTGTATTAGCCTTTGGAGGATATGGCCTTGTTTACAAGGCCGAGGTGCCAAATGGCTAGGGTTCGCGTGAAAAGCTTCACTACTCATCGGATCGAGATGGTGGAGATATGGCTGATTTGAAGGCTTTCTTGAGATTCATGCTTTACAGCTTTCCTGGAGATAAGAGCATCACAATATTGTCAAGCTTTTTATGAAACTGAATTCATTTGCTGAGAACTCATTTTTGATTTATGAGTTTATGGAAAAGGGAGCTTAGCTGATGTAGCTTAACGATGAAGCGACAAGAAAAACTTGATTGGGATTGTGAGAAATTTAAGCATTGTGAAGGGGAGTGGCTAAAGCTTTATCTTATATGCACCATGATTGCTTTAACCTCTGGCAGAATTCATCGAACATAACCGGTAACAATGTTACGTTGGGTCGAGGAATATGAAGCCCATGTCTCGACCGACGCCTGGTAGCTTATAAAAGCCCGGACTCATCCTAATTGGACTTCATTTGCGGGAACTTTTGGTTATCTTGCTCGGTACCATTTTCTTAGTGGTGCGTTAGTTATCTTGGTATAATTTCTTAGCGAGAAGCGAGGCATGATGTAATCTTCATAATTTGCAGAACTTGCTTACACGATGAAGGTGGATAATAAAACGGATGTTTATAGCTTCGGGGTTGTAACAATGGAGGTAATTATGGGCAGGCATCCTGGTGAACTCATCTCATCACTGTTATCATTAGCAACCTCCTCATCCTCATCCTCATTACCAGTGACTGCTGACCATTGGCTGTTGAATGATGTTATGGACAAGCGCCCCTCACCTCCTGTGGATGAAGTGGGTGGCGAAGTAGTGGTTGCGAGTGAAGATGCTGATAACATGCTTATGTGTGAGCGATCTAAGGCCAACTATGCAGCAGTTGTGAGCACTCTCAATGCAAGGGCCACCACTATCGAAACCGTTTTCCATGATTACATTGGGTGAATTGCTTGGTCATGGAGGCAAAACTAGCTGACGGTCCTCACTTCTCCATGTGTATTTTTTTTTATCATCCAGAATCATTGATTTTATTAAGACAAAAATCTCTTTTTCTCTGTCTCTCACTTTATAATTGACCCATAAATTGGTTGTGATGCAGCTTACGACTATGTCTCTACTTCTGAGGCTTTACTATTTTCGATCTGCTTTCTACGTTTTTGGAGGGTGGATATCTAGGTGTGGAAATGAAGTGGGTCGTTCCTGTGTCTAAATGTCCTATAAAGGGAAAAGCATACTGGTATACCATAATGCATTGTGCTTTTATTTTGGTTGGTAGTTTTTTTACTTCCATTTTTCAACATTTGGTTTTTAATTTATACGTTTTACTGTTTTGGTCGCACGATCTATGGTGATAGTTTGACGTGGAATTCATCCGACATACTGGGGGATTCATTTTGCTTTGCCATACTTTGATGAGATTGATCCTTCAACCATTGATGACCTTTTGGTGACACTGTATGTTATTTTTCCTTGTTGAATATTGTAATGTTATTTGTTTTTATAACTTAGTAATCTGCTAAATTGAGAAATGAAGTGTAGAGAATATCATTATTGTTTTTGATATTGTAATCCTAGGTATGGTCATTTTACTTGATTTTTTTAAAAACAATGGAATGAATTGTTCTTGAATGGTCTGCGAGAAAAATGACCAAAACAACTATTGCTAAAGCATATAAAGATTTATTTGGAACCGGTACTTGAGAACTTCATGTATCTTCTCTTATCAATATCACGGTGTGATTAAGACGCTGCGATGTATCTTGAGAATGAGACTACATACCACGAGAATTTTTATTATGATACGAATGGCTCTTGCTTCTTAATGGTTTCTTCATTAAATTTTCCAATATTTCTTTTTCTCGAGGAATAAGCGATTTGGAAGACCTACTCTTCATATGAAATGAAGCTACATACTTGAAATCCATCCCATTTGTTTTCCTAGTATGGCCTTGAAGGTCTTTTGTGCTTTGAGTAGATTTTCTTGAAACTGACTTTTCTCCATTGAATTGAGAGGCTTTGCATGGGCGATGAATGCCCTTGAAGCGGTCGAACACATGCGCTAGTTAGTTATCTACCATTGTAAGCATTGTTATGAGAGTATTCTCTGCAAGCGGATTGGAGGATCACTCATAGAAGGGCATTCACTATTAGGGGTTCCTTTTACGGCCTTAGAGGATGCGGGTTAATGTACTTTCATACTTGAGGCAGAGAGTCTCTGATAATCAAAATGCGCGAGGCTACAAAATCCTTTGGAGACCCCGAATATTCCCTTCTTTGATTATGTTGAAGTTCCATTGCTTTCCTCGGCATTGTTGTTTTCTTCTCGAGTGAATGGGGTTATGTTAATCACATGCTTTATCTACGAAGCGATGTGCTCTCACTACAAGAAAAGTGTCTTGTAAGGACATTATTTTAGTTGGGGCCAAAAATTTGCAGCAAAACATATCTTTAGCTCCCCGTATTTTTGAGCCCTTGATTAAAAGTGACTCCATATATATAATTGCAAATAGAATTGTAGTTGCATTGAAGCGATCGTAGAGGCCCATTGGAGACATTGAAAGCTAAGTAGAGTAGCCAAAGGGTGAGAGTGGCTTGACAAGAGTAAGGACTATGCCTAATGGATTGTTCACTATATCTCTTCTATTTTCCTTTTTTTTTTCCTACTAATTTATATGAATTTC
This sequence comes from Tetrastigma voinierianum, assembly GCA_016808115.1. Classification (NCBI taxonomy): domain Eukaryota; kingdom Viridiplantae; phylum Streptophyta; class Magnoliopsida; order Vitales; family Vitaceae; genus Tetrastigma; species Tetrastigma voinierianum. The sequence continues at coordinate 64,560 of JAEQBH010009720.1, read as the reverse complement.
GATATTCTCTTGATTACTGTGTTTTTTTGAGTTTTTGTTTGAGATTTATGTTCCAGTAATGAAATATTAGATTTTTCTTTAGACCAGTGGCTAACTGGCTTGTCAAGGGTTGTATAATTGAGAAACGTATGTGCTCCTTAATATCTTGAGGTCATTTTTCTTCGAATCTAAACTTCAATCCATGATACTTCACAAATTTCCTAGGATAATGCACAAAATTCAGCTTCAATGTTTTATCATGTTACACCAGATTGCTTCTTATACCTCCGGGTAACCAAGTTACATTCCACAGAATCACCATAACCTATAGTTGATTTTCGGTTATTGGTAGATCACTTGATCTGTACCCTTATAAACTTCTATTAGAAGGCAGTCGTTCTTCACGAGAAAGAAAAATAAAAAAGCGAGAAGAAAAAAAGAAAAAGACCCTTACTTGGTGTGGCTTTAGGTAGCTTATGAATCCTTTCAAGCGCTTCAGGATAAAACTTTAGTCGAGTGCTTAAAGTTGGTGACAATACTAATAGTATAGGCTATGTCTAATGAGGTTGGAAATAAGCCTTCTTACATGTCTTTGATGCCGCCCTCGTGCGTGAATCTCCCTTAATCTGCTCCTTTGTTTGTGGTCGGGATCTGTAAGTGTAACATCAAGTTTGCATCTTGTTACCTTAGTTTATTTAATGAGATCAAATACATGCTTTCTTTACCAAAAGCAGTCATGCAATGCTTGGTTCTTGCTTCTTCCATGCTAAGAAAATATCTCAAGGTCCCCCCCGAGCCTTTTATCTCAAATTCATACATCAAGTGCGTCTTTAAACTTGGAATTTCCTTAAAATTATGCTTTACCCAACAATTATATCGTCTACATAGACAATGGGAATGTTCATTTTCATGAATGGTGTGCATTTGAAATATAGTGTGCGGTCTCCTTGGTTTTCTGAAAAGCCATATTTCTTTAATGACTTAGAAAATGGCTTAAACCAAGCCCTAGGGACCATCAATGATTTTCTTTAGTTTGCAAACACCCTCTTCTTGTTGGATTTCCATGTCGAAAATCCATATTCACTTCCTCCTCTAACTTCCCATGAAAAAAAGAATTTTTAATATCGAATAGGAATAAGTTCCAAACAAAATTAGCTAGTAGAGATAAAAGGATTCTAATTGAATTCATCTTAGTCATTGGAGCAAATTGATAACCATTACTGAAAATTTGAGTTTTCATAGCTACTAATCTCACATCTTGCATCTCGATAGAGCTATTGGTTTATATAGGATCTGAAAACCCATTTGCATCCCTGAGGTTTCTTTCCACTAGGCAAATCATCCACTTCCCATGCTTTCACTCTTATGGGTGCTTTCCATTTCCTGAAACACAATATTTCCTTATTTAGGATTTCCCCAGAGTTTCTTGTACATTTCGAACTGAATTTTTTTTTTTTTTTTTTAATTTATGACAAAGCAAATGTAAAGGCTTTATGGTAATGGCCAATACGATGGTAGGAGACAAAGTAGAAATTTGGGGGATATTTGGATGCGGAGCTCAGCTGCAGTTCTATTGGCAATGGGAGCATCAAGTCTAGATTTTATTGAGAAGAATTTGATTGAGTTGAAGGATTTAAAAAATAGCACACCTTTCTTCGGAGATGGGAATTGACAATTAGGAAAAAGGTAGCATGATTGGGGGAAAATCTAGTAAATTATATTCCAAGAAAGGAAAGAAAAGATATGGATATAAACTTTAAAGTGGAATTAATATTAGTTGGGGCTTCAGGAATTAGAGTTTAGTATGAGTTGGCATTAAAGTAGGATCACTATTTGGTCGAGATTAGGGGATTAGTGGAATTAGTTTATAAGATAATTAGAATTACAATAAAAGGATCATTTGGAATCTAATAAACGCCGATTTTTAGAGAAACTTTATAAATAAAGGTAATCAGCTAGGCTCAAAGAAAGCAGGGCCGATGTGGCATTCGATTTTTTAATTGTGCATGTTACACTCAATGATGAGACTTGTAGAAGCAGCAGAGGAGTTAGCATAAGCCCGGGAGCAGCAGCCCCCTAAAATTGTAAAATAAAAAATTTCCTATGTCCAACGGCCAAGGGATTGAAACTTGTAACTAAGGATGCCCCCTTGAAAGCAAAGCTTCAACCATTACACTAAATTTTATGCTTGTATTTTCAAATCATATAGCTAGTAAGAAATCTCACTCAATTTTTTTTGTTGTAAAAATCGGTTTCAACCCTCTTTCCTTTGCCTCTAAGTGTCTTTTCATGTTTAAAAGCATTATTTAAGAAATGGGAAGAAATGATTTGCAGATTAAAAGAGGAAGAACCAATCCTAAGCCTTCTCAAAATTGAGGTCATGTCACAAGCTCGCCACTATGTGAGCCTTGGTAGACTAAGGTTTTAATCTCTTTTGTTATCTTTACTTTTTTTCTCTTTTTTTTTTTTTTTTAATTTAATTTTTTTGTTGCCAACTTTATTCCTTGTTCCTCTCTTTCGTCATCAAAATAGAAGCTCGACTCATTTGTTTGGTATAAGCAACCATCCTTTGGTTGTCCTTCATCATAGTTGATCACATTCTCCCTTCTTCTTCTTGAGTAAACCAAGGGAGTTTATAGAATTCCAACAACCGTTCGTTTTGTTACCAACATCATTCTACTTGATTTATAGAGGCTCAATTTTAGGGTCATTGATTGAATTATTTATAGTAGAGTAAATTGGACTGGGTTAGGGATCTGAGATGATGTCAAATCTTTAACTCACCAATTCTCCCCTCGAAAGAGTTTGTCGACAAAAAATGGAAGGTTCTCGAAAAAGGTTTAACACCTACCATGATATATTTTTTCCTGATTGGAGGATGAAAATACTCAAACCTTTATGAGTTGGAGAATAATCAAAGAAAAGAGCGCGCATAAGAGCTCTTAGATCCAATTTGGACCTCTCTTTACTTTGTACATGAACATAAGGAACATACTCAAATATTTTTAGTAGAGCAGATCCAAAGGGAATCATAGCCTTTCAGCATATCGATTGGAGCTTTTATATCTAGAATCTTTTAAGGCTACGCGATCTCATATGTGGTTGTTAGAATACGATATTTCAAATCGAACTTTTTGGATGTTTTTGTGAGCATTTAGAGCTCTTCCCGTTTCTAAAGATGTTGATTCTTTCACTTTTACATTTTATTTTGGTAAGATTCTGTTATTGCACAAAGAAAAAATATATGTTGCCATTTTCAAGAATATGGTCAGTAGAGCCAGTTGGAATACTCTTTTCCATTATCGACTACGAAAACTTGTATTTTGTTTGAAATGAGTTGCAATCATTTTATGAAAATTTTTGGATGGGAGGGTAACTTCAGATTTTTTTGTCTAGAAAGTAAATCCATGTGTATGTGTGCAGTAAACGGATAAAACTCACAAACCATTTAAAACCAAGATAAGATAGAGTTGTGGGGGGGACCTTGAACATCATGAATGATGTTTAGAAGTTGTTTATCGTGACCCAGTTTTGGAGCAGTGAAAAAACCTACATCTGACACCTATAGTTAATGATTCTTATTCGAAGTTGTAATGTAAATTTGAAGCATTTATGAGTTTTTAAAGTGAAAAGATTGTAATTAGATCAAGACTACCTCGGTTAAATGGAATCCACAGTGAGTTGATTGACTAATGGGGTTTCAAAATAATTATTCAATTTGATAATCAATGAGCATAGTGCTCTGGATGCAAGGCATGTATTTTTATGCCATCACTTATTTCAAGCCCGATGAAAATTAAACCTACTAATAGTAGACTTTTGGATGCTTTTTATTTCATAGGCTTCCCTTTATGTTTTATAGGAAAATGGGATTGCAATGTCTAATGTGTTCGCGATATATCTTTTGTTCTTTACCGACTTACGTTTCATCCTTCGCGCCCTCTAAATGTGCCAGATTTCTTTTCATGTCTTAGTTTTCCTGATGAAAAGGTGTTGAGCATAGATTAAAGAGTATATTCCAATCCATTGTTTTGACCGGTTGTGTTCGGAGTAATATGTACGAGTCTAGAATTGCACGGTAGTCCCGAAGCGACCGTGGCATGTTTACATTTGTAAAGATGGAGAAAAGCAGCAAAATGGCGTGATTTTAGGCTTAAAAAGGTCACACATTAGCATGAAGATGCTTTGATAAAGCTAGACCGCATTTCATGGCGGATATAATCACTCCCTCCCAGTCTGCGGGTGATCATCTTTGTCAGCGTTACACCCTGAAGATGATCGGAGAATTGGCATGTGCGGGTACGAGAAATACGGGTTATTTTGAGAGATCGATTACTTCTTCATGTGCCTATTTGGAGAAGGAAAAACAAAAGGGCTTGGTCGTGGTTTTAACTCTCTTGTATTAGGTATTTGGTCAATTGAGTTCGGATCTGTGAGGGGATTCCACAGCTTGTTCGGGACATCTTTGATGCGCAGTTTGGACTAAACCTGTGCAATCCTTGTTTAATTAGTGAGTTACCGTATCCACTAAATTAATTTCAATCGGGTTTATGTTAGTTAACTTTATACCCCGTAAAATGGCTTTTCTATCACCCCCTTTGTACCTGAGAATCTTGTTTGTGGAAGAATGAAAATAGATAGGCATACATCTTTTGCTTATGTGAAAGCTAAGATCGGTGCAACACTTCGTTTCATGAGAACCCGATATTTTGCCCGGATCTCTGCATATTCTGCACATCATACAAAAATGCAGGTAAGAAGTGATAGATTGCCGGTCTTGTCATCTTCTAACTAATTCCCTACTACATCCACGATTCTTTGCATAAATTTGAGACATTCATTCCTAAATTTAAAACTCATGTAAAAAACATAGAAGGTGATTTTATCATCGCGATATTTAACAAAATATTTATCTATTTGGCCAGTTTGAAGTCCTGAGAATAATTCAAAGTATCTCTACTTGTTAAATTTAACTCATGTTGGCTTGATGATATGTATTGTGGGCTCACTATCTAGGAACTTGATTTTTGGTCAAGTGGCATCTTAACAGATATTAGAGCCTAGCACCTTTATTATGTGTGAAGATTTGTTTGTTTGGTTTTTCTTTTCCCAAAAGTCGGATTTTGGTTTGTTATTTATATTTTACCATCAAAATTTTGAAATTTTTGTGTAAATAATATTTCCCCTTCTCTCTTTTCTTTCATTGCTTCTTTCCTCTATTTCGTGTGATTATAATAATTAGGTGTATTCTTACACTCTCTCAGTCAATAGATGCTTATTCAAATTCATAGGAGTATCTTTTGTTTCTAATTTATGTTTTCAAAGTTCATTCTCTTCTATGTTTTCTAATTCTACATTCTATTTACGTGGCCAGTCGGAATGTTTAATTCCTATGGGCCCGGCCTTAAAATTTATTACTTGAAGCATCGGTGCATATGAACATTTACATTGTCACATACTGGTAATCTGATGTGGCGGAAAATTTGTTCAGTAAGTCTTTGGGTGCAGAAATTCTTTTTGGCGGAGTTAAACAAACATCCTTTTTCTCATAGCATGGGGAGGAGGAGGAGGCTTCAAATTCTCCAAGGCACTTCATTGGAGTGGGGTGACTTTGCATAAGCAGATAGTTTCCAGCCAGATGGCCAAAATGGGGCCGGCCTTCCGCTGATCTTTTGAAAACCTTGGGCCATGAAATAGGCCTCCTTGCTTTTCTCCTCAAGAACCCCCTCCTCAAGCTTGGGATCTTGAGTTTAAATCTGTTCTAAAGGACACCCTTCGAACACGGACCACCTTCTTGCCCTCTAATAGCCATCCTCGGCTTTTATTATTATAAATCTGAGTGAAAAATTGGTCATCAATCCGAGCACTTCATTTTAAGGCACAGGTAGGAAAAAATCTACCACCCACAGGGAAGCCATGCGGGAGAAAGCGAAACCCAGGATGAATGAATCGTAATTGAAAAATCTAGCAAATAAGCTGCTCCATGTTCAAGGGAATCTTGGCTCTCTATGGTTGAGGCAGAGTTGTTAGTGCATTTAATGACAAAGAAATACCGCGGTTGTTTTTGCCAACGAGAGACTCTGAAATCTATGAGAAAAGTGAGCTTGGCATTGCCAAAATCAAGCCCGGCATATATCTGCATTTGAAGAATGAAAAGATGATAAGGCATTTGATGCGTACCCGATCCGGGTGAACAACAAAGATGGAAAAGTAACCACATTGCCGGTCACGAATGCTTTCACGGGACGTAGGTGAGTTCTTCGGATCATCAACTAATCGCTACGATGTAACCACATAACAACCTCATCAAACCGCTTAAAGAAATTGAGTAGCATTTATCATGAAAGTCGATCGAGGAACTAAAAATGGCGAAACGCTCACGAGTAGCTTGAGGTGAAATGCGAGGCCGAGGTGCTAATCGCATTTGCCGACCAACGGTTAAGGAATCGAAATTCGGAACGAGAGAGAAGACCTCTGTTCCGGATGTAATTCTTGTTGGCATGTATATGCATGTTTGTTGTTTGTATGGAAAATAAGTTCCCAGTAAACATTTTAAGTGGTGAGTGAGATGTGGATTATCAAGTTTCCATGATATTAGATAAACACCTCTTTGGGCAAATGGGAAAGCTTGAGAAACTTCTCACTTTCATTTTTTCTTAAATGTTTGAGAAAATGTGCATGATGTTGATAGAGTTGTCAATTTTGATGCCTTTAAAAAAATTAAATTAATTTTTAAATTCACTAAAACCTTAAAAAATTTATATTTTATTTATTCAAATATGTAATTCTAATTTTTCTCCAATTCACTTTCCCTTTGAGAATCATCATATATTAAGAATATTAAGATTTTAATACTTGGCTTGTCGTGCCTAACTCATGTTGAGCGTTCAATATTTAAATAGACCAAAACATAAGGGGGTAAATTAATACGAGTTTGAGTTCGATGGGGATAATTTACTATATTATAATTAATGTGTTTAGTTGGGAAAAAAAAATTAACACCAAATATTTTTTTAGGTCTACTTTTATACACCATATTCTACCATATTCATTGTTTTATGATGTTTGATTCTTACCAATTTAAGGGCGTTAAGAGAAAAAATAAGTAAAAGAAAAGTGAAAGAAAAAAATACCATTCATTCTTAATTCAACTATTTTATGATATGTCGACTTCGGATCGGAAGGTGGTGGGATCGACTCCCCTTGTAGTCATTTATTTTATTTTATTTTAAATTAAAAATAATTTTTCGTGTCTTACGAAATTAGGGTTTTAGCTCCCTTTCTTCCTCTGCGGATCTGAGTCATTCAATCAGTACAACTGTAGCTTTCTAACCCTCTCGAAGCTTTCTACGTATTTCTTTTTTTGTTCCGAAGTTTTTGTTTTTCTTTCCCTCTCTTTGGTTCCCAGGCTGCGCTCGTGTTAAATGGAGTTAATCTCGTGTAATTGCCTCCCACATACTACAATCTTTTATAGTTTATTGCGGGTTTCTTTCTCTCACTCTCTTCCTCCTCCCTTGTATGTAAAGTTGTTGTGTTTGATTGGTGAGAAAAAGTGAGGAGAAGGCGAAATGAAGAAATTGAATCTTGCGTTTTATGTTGTTTTCTAAAGGGATGGGGTGGGAGCTTGAAGATTTAGAATTTTGGTTCCGAGATTTTCTCGTGAAACTCAGCGTGCTTTCTCACGGTTGGATTTTGAATTTTAAGCTTCAATTCGGGAGCCAAGATGTTTGATGGTGTCTGTGCATTCTTTGTGGAGTCTTTTATTGTGCAAATCAAAGTGACCTCACGGGCTTTAGATAATCACCCATCTTTAGGTTCCATGAAAATATGCAGCTGGAATGTATTTGTTTGGGTATTATTTATGATGAAGCTGATTATTTTAAATCTTTTTTGGTGTTGGCGAAGGGTCGGAGCATTGTTCGGTTGAAGGCCCAGCTGCGGGGCCACGAGTCTTTGAAGATCGAGATACCACACCGTTAACAAGAGAAGGAACCGATTATTGCACCGGGGGCGGAAATGAAGTGGGCCGTTCACGTGTCTACATGTCCTATAAAGGAAAACCATATTGGTGGCATACCATAATGCATTGTGCTTTTATTTTGGTTGCTAGTTTTTTACTTCCATTTTCAACATTTGGTTTTTTTTAATTTGTTTGTTTACATTTTTGTTCATGTTCTATGGTGATAGTTTGTTTGTGGAATTCATCCGGCATACTCGGGCATGGTACGCTGCCATGCTGATGAGATTGATCCTTCAGCCATTGATGTCCTTTTTTGGTGACCTGATATCTTTTTCCTTGTTGAATATTGTAATGTTATTTGTTTTATAACTTGGTAATACGCTGAATTGAGAAGCAGTGTGAGAGAATATCATTATTGTTTTGATATTGTAATCCCCAGAGTATGGTCATTTTACGCAAATTTTTTGATCTGATGGAATGAATTGTTCTGAATGGTCTGCGGAAAAATGACCAAAAACAACTCTTTACTTCAAACATATAAAGATTCATACATTTCTTCTCTTATCAATATCTTGTGCTAGTAGAACACTTTGCGGATATATCTTTATGGGAATGAACTACATATAACACCCGAATTTTATGTCGTCTTCTTGAATAGCTCTTGCTTCTCAATGAACTTTCTTCATTGAAATTTCCAATATTTCTTTTTACCTCAAAAGGAATTAAACTCTTGAAATTCCTCTTCATATGAAATAGCTTCCTATGGTTGAAATCTATCCATGGTTTTCAGTTTGGCCATAAGATCTTTTGTGCTTTGAGTAAGATTTTCTTGAGCCCTGACTTTTTCTCCATTTGAATTATTTGCATGGCTGATGAATGCTCTGAAGCGGTTGAGCACATCAGCAGTTAGTTATCTACCATCATAAGCATTGTAATGAGAGTATTCTGTGATTTGGATTGAAGTGATCACTCATGAGCCGTTCATGATTAGAGGTTCCTTTTCGGCCTTAGGGAATCAGGGTTAATGGACCTACCCCTTTGCATCTTTGTATAAAGCTTCCATACACGCTTGAACATGTACTTTTCGTGCTCGGGCAGAGGCTTCTGATAATCAAATTTATCAACTGAAATTCCTTTGGAGAAGCCCCCTTTGCATCTCTGTATAAAGTGTTCATACACACACTCGAACATGTACTTTCGTACTTGTGAGCCTGAGAGGCTACAATAATCAAATCTATCAGCTGCAATTCCTTTGGAGAAGCCCCAATCGTTCACCTTCTTTGATTATATTGAAGTTCCCATTGCTTTCCTCGGCATTGTTTTCTTCTCAGTGAATGGGTTTATGTTAATCTCATACTTATCTACGGCGATGCTCTTAGGCGTGGTAATAGTAACGCATATGCGCATTAATGATCAATTCATTCAGTATCTTGCATGTCTTATGCTTTGTCAATGAACTTTTGTCAATCTTGAAACATTTTAGAACTTTCATCTTTAGTTTTCCTTTTTGGTTATCTACTCTACTCTCTCATGTAAAATTGCCCCTGTTCTTTTGGATGTGCTCTACACTTTACTGCATTGTAATGTGTTGCATTTCCTGTGCAGCTTTCACATAGATCATGCTGCATCCCTTCCATATTTCCTGGAGAAGGTTGGCCATTTATTTAATTAAAATTTATGCTATTACTTTGCCTATAAATTAATCTAAAATATTTGAATTTGTTCGATGACCACATTCAAAGGGCGGTTTTTATGACTTTATCTGGCAGGCTATCTCTGAGTTGCTTTTGTACGATTGAAAGTGAGCAAAGTTTCAGTTGAAGATATTTTGTATGATGAACAAGACATTCTTCGCTCCATGGATAAAATTGAGGTGAGTTGATTTTTGTTTGTAGATGTATGTTTCATTCTACCCTTTTTAGAGATTAGTAATAGTTTCCTCTAATTTCCTCTCATTGTCCGAACTGATTTTGAAGCTAATCTAAATGCATATGTTTCCCTGATTGGTTGTAAGAGACTTAGATTTGGGTCTTTTAATCTTTTTATTTTCTGGTTCTAAATAAAATTGGATTTGGAAAATTGGAAAATTGGAACAGCGAGCAGTGTCACTATATCGAGCTGTTTTGATTTCTCATCCTTCTCTTGTACTTACTTTTTTGAAGGCCTGAAATGGTCCATGTATCACAGATTAGCTTAGATCTGTTTATTTAAATTTGCAGTTTGCTCTAATGTTCTATCTCGGGTCTCTTATTCGAAATTAATACTGTAGAAACATCTACTACCTCATTCTTAAACTTAAATCTTTCTACCATAGACATTCTTACCATAATCATAGATTCTACCCGAGTGCAAGTATTACTGTTTTAGATCTTCATGCGTAAGATTTGTTGCCGCGCCAGCATGAGATAATTGGGTTTGTCTTCAACGTTGGGAGGTTTGGCAAATAATATTAATATAAGCGAGAATTAGTCTATTAGATTTAATTGACTATACTTCTAATATTAGGTTTTTTGGTGCTCCTTACGGCTTTATATGTTTTAATTGTGAATATAGTTTTGAAACATGTTACATAACACCAAATCTAATAAAATATAAAACTTGTTACGAAAAAAGGCTTAATATGGTGTTTGTATTTCTCATATGCCAAAATAATGAACACTATAATCTTTGCTTTCTGATGCGGTATTTGGACATTCTGGCAAATTGACTTTAGATGTGTTGCTTAATTTTATTATCTCATTTAATGTTTCTGTAACTATAATTAAATCAATCTTCTGCAGGTTATTGATTTCCATCAGACTTTATAAGTAAATGGTATACGATTTTGGTGTTACCTGGTGGGCACGTCCTTGGGCGTGTTTTATGGTTGATATTGGCGGTGTTCGAATTGCTTTACACTTTGGAGACTATTCTCGCGAGAAGAAGATGCGTCATCTTCGTCTTCTTGAGGTCTGCCAGTTCTCCCACGATGTTCCGTAGTGAATCCACTTATGGTGTGCAGCTCCATCGACCTCGAATGTGAAGAAAAGCGACCACGAGGATGTCATCCACTCCCAGCCATTTCTCAAGGTGTGTTCTAATCCATTTGCTTTAGGGCGTGCCCGAGAACTTCTCCTTATCCTTGATGGTATTGGTCTAACCATCACGGAATCCAACATACCCATATAATATGCCCCTTGCAAAAAGGTGCATGGTGTTTTACCCAGGGCATACATCAAAATCCGTGAATGAGAGGATGCATGACCAATTTGCAAAATCGAATCCTTTGACTTCAAGCACATATCTACTTTGAGTGCATTGGGATTTTGCGATGTAGGTCCATCGGTGGTGATGGCGAGTACGGAATGGTCTTGAGTGGATTGTCAAGACAACTATTTGAAATGTGGTGTTACGATAAGAAAAATGCATGTGTTATACACCTGGGTATGTCGTGGAAGGAGCACGTTGGCAAAAACCATCATCCAATGAACCAAGGAAGTTACTCTAATGAATGGTCTTCTTGCTCCCCTCAACATAGGTCCCTTACATATCTTTCTCGGCTCATGCGGATTTTACGCAGAACCAAGTCGTTCTGAAGGAGCTCATTGCCACCCCAACATCATTCTTGTCCGTGGAGAGGCCCGATGAGATGGGAGGCTCAAACCAAAAGCTTATCACGGTTGTTGACCGCGGCACCAGAGTGTTACCCAAGAAGCGCTCCGTCGGTTGAGATGTATTTCAACTACGAGAAAATGGCAAAAACCATTGGGAGGCTTCTTGAAAAGGCCCACGAGCGGGTAAGCCGTCGGTTCTTGGTAAAGAAAGCGTTCACTTATCGGATAATGGCACGCGATGATCTCCGCGTCTTCTCGCGACCCATCCGCGACCAAATATCTCGGAGGATTACTATTGCTTACGCGGTGCCTTTGGTGTATTGAAGCATAATTTGAAGCCGAGATATTTGAGTGTGGAGTCATTGCGGATGAAGAGTAAGTCCGACTTACCGTCCATGAGCGGTTGGCGATTGGTATGAGTCGACATATTTCATTGCATAGCGGTCGAGATCCTATTAGCGACATGGTTCTTGACTACATTGTTGCTACGGTTTTAAACATCAGGCGTGAGATTCCCAGGTAGTAGTTGAATGGAGAAGAGGCCCACAGCGAAGAAGAAAGCGATAAGAAGCGAGAAAAAGATTATCTATGCACTTCTTGTTTCTGTTTGGAGATGTGAAGTTTGGAGAGAATGAAGCGGTGATTAAGTGTAGATGGAAATGTGGGCGCATCTTCATAAGCGAGTGGGAACATTGGAGGCGGCTCGGGAGCCTTATGGAAAGGGTGTAAGTTGCATTCCAACGGATCCAAAAATGCGTGAAGCCCGATCCTCTTATACGTATTACTGCTTCCTTCCCTCAGGTTTTCTCTGTATTTTCGACTTCTTCCTGATTAATTCTGAATTTTGAGGTTAAAGTTTTATTTCAATCAATATTTCTTAGTCAGTGTAATTAGCTTTCTTAGTTTAGGAAAATCATTGACATTGATCTACCTCGAGTTTAAAAATTTGGATCACAGCCATAGAGCTTTTTCTTTCTTGATTCCATATATGTGGTAATGTTCGAGAGATTTTCCTCTTGATTTTTCGCAATTTAGGTATGAAACTACAAATGCATTATATTGTTGAAGCAGAGTTATCTCTCCCCATAAATTATGATTATCAATGCATAACACAGATATTTTTTAAGATATGACATCATGAGTGATGCATGTTTCATGGATTTTTGCTGAATTTTATTGTCGTGCTAATGCTAGATCCAAAATCTTTGTGGCCTTGATCCTATATAGCTCCTTCCCCGAGGTTTTCTCTGAATATTAGACTTCTTCCTAATTATTTCTTAGTCGACATAATTAGTTTTGCTTCTTTAAGAAAATATTGGACTTTTATTAACTTTGAGTTCGAGGGTGGATCGTATTCATCATGTTTTGTTTCTTGTACAACATGTGGTAAAGCTCAAGAGATTTTCCTCTTATGGGTTATGCGATTTATTAATAGCTTTAGAAATGCATTATCGGTTGAACGAGTTATTTTCGAAATAATGATTACTCCGATCATAACATGGAATGTTTTTATTAGTGAAGCATGTAAATAATATTTTTGTTTTCCTGGTTGTGTTTTATTGTTTGATGCTAATGCTAGATCTGGTGAGGAGTGGTCTTCTTCTTTTAAGATGATGAGATTTGAGCATCTTATTAATTTTCTCTGCAACTTTCTGAGTAAAATGGAGCTTTTGTGAGCATGAAAATCTTGGGCTACTGATAAATGTGATACCATATATAAGAAAACTACCTTGCTTGTTGCTCAGTCCTATCTAGGGTTTATGTGTTTGTTTTCCTTTCAAAATTATGTATGGAACAAGGTCGAATGGAAAATTTACCGTCTGTACTTTGCAAATTTTAAGATACGTTCGATGATGTTTCCAAAATAGGTTTCACATATCAGTTTTTGGGAAAAGCTGCTAAATGTTTGAAAAAATGAAAAACTATTAGAAGTAAAATAAAAAATAGAAATTAAAAATTAAGTCTACAAAAAATGAATTGTCTACAAAAAAAAAAAAAAAAAAAAAAGTCTACTTTGATATGAGTCTCCAGAATGGTATCATTCTAGTCCCTATTGCTCAAAATCATCTTGATGTTACTTATTTATTTTAAATGAATTTGTCGTATTTATCTTCAAAACAAATTATTAATATATATATATATATATACTTTGCCATCTCTATTGAATATTGGGCATCTGGCAGCTTGAGCCCATGAAATATTGGAAAATAAGATATCTTAGAAGTCTGGCCCAAGTATCTTATGTGTCGCGAAATATTAGTCATCTGACTAAGCTCCTTAATTAGTAGGTATTTAGTTAAGCCCTTTATTTCTTGTAAGAAAGACTTGTGTAGAAACCATTTTAATAGACGAAACCATTTAAGTGTCATCGCGTAGCCGGTCCCTTCGATTTGCATGTTTATTTCCCTAATTAATTGTGTAACTAAAAGGATTAGTGGGGTTGTTGCCTATATTTATAGGCTTGTGAAGATGGGTGTTAAGGGAGTATGGTACTGTACATTATAAACCAAGTTTCAACTTTCAAAAGAATTTATAATTTAAAATGGTATCAAAACAAGGATTCAATCACTTAGGGCATGTTTGGTTCTTGCTTTTGAAAACTATTTTCTGTTCTTAAAAACAAAAAGAACAAGGAAAATATAGAGAATACGTTTGATTTCCAATTTTTTTTTGTTAAAAAAAACAAAGAAGATAGAAAATACTAAATTCAGATAATAAGAACATTTTCAAAATAACACTAAAATAGTATTGTTCTTTGTGTTTTTCAAAAGCGTTTTCAAGAACAGTTTTAAAAACTAGGAACCAAATAGACACTTACTCTTTGAAAAGAAACCTAAAAAAGGTTTCTAATTGGATAAAAAAGACTTTAAAATGGGTCAAGCTTTAAAAGTTAACACCACCTATCAAAGTCATGAATGCATGTGAAACTAAACTACATGACAAGCTTCTTTAAGATTTTTTTTTGTAAGTTGCTGGCAAAGACTTTAAAACGAAGGCCTTAAGGAAAGGGTGTGAGTAGCATTCCAGCGGATCGAAATCTTTGTGAAGCGAATCCCTGTTGTGTCTTAGCTCCTTACTCGGGGTTTTTCTACGTATTTTTCGACTTCTTGATTAATTACGAATTTTGAGGTTAAGTTCTATAATATCAATCAATATTTCTTAGTCGGTCTTAATTGAAAGCGCGTTGGGGAAATATTCAACATTGATCTACCTCGGTTCAATTTGGATCATACATCGACTTTTTCTTTCTTGTTCCTTATATGTGGTAATGTTCGAGAGACTTTCCTCTTGATTTTTCATGATTTAATTTACGAGCTTCACAAATGCATTATATTGTTGAACAAAGTTATCTCCCTAGAAATTATGATTATCAATGCATAACTTTGAATGTTTTTAATTGAAGCATGTAATATTTTGTTTCCTTGGTTGTGTTCTATTGTCTGATGCTAATGCTAGATCCAAAATGCTGTGAAGCCAATCCCTATATCTGTGTCTTAGATCCTTTCCCCAGGTTTTCTCTGAATTTTAGACTTCTTCCTAATTATTTCTTAGTCAACATAATTAGTTTGCTTCTTTAAGGAAAATATTCGACTTTGATCAATCAGTGTATTGGCACTGGAGGATATGTTGTGTTCTGGTAGAGTTGCCAAATGGCTAGGGTTGTTCTTTGTGAAAAAGCTTCAATACCCATCAGATCAACATTGTGGTGATATGGCTGATTTGAAGGCTTTCAAAAGCGAGATTCATGCTCTAACACAGATAAGGCACCGCAATATTGTAAAGCTTTATGGGTTCAGTTCATTTGCTTAGAACTCATTTTTGATTTATGAGTTTATGGAAAAGGGGAGCTTGAGAAGCATTCTAAGCAACGATGAAGAAGCAGTAGAAAAACTTGATTGGATTATGAGGCTAAATAATGTGTGAAGAGGGTGGCTAAAATCTTTTTATCTTATATGCATGTGATTGCTCACCTCCGGTAATTCATCTGGAGCATATCCTTGGCAATGTTTTGTTAGATTCAGAATATGAAGCTCATGTCTCCGACTTTGGCATGGCTAGGCTTATAAAGTCGGACTCATCTAATTGGACTTCATTTGCAGGAACTTTTGGTTATACTGCTCCAGGTATCATTTTCGTAATTAGTGCCTTGCTTAACTCTAAACTTCCTCCATATATACATCATATATAAAACTGTTATAATTTCTTAGAGCAGAGCATTATCTATTAATCTTTCTTTGCAGAACTGGCATACACGATGAAGGTGGATAATAAAATAGATGTTTAGAGCTTCGGGTTTGTAACAATGGAGGTAATTATGGGAAGGCATCCTGGAGAACTCATCTAAATGCCGCCCATCATCGGCATCCTCCTCATGCTCATCCTCGTTTCGATTCACTGGCGGCCCGTTGGGTTGAATGATGTTATGGACAAAGCGCCCCTCACCTCTGTGGATGAAATGGGTGGTACGGAAGTAGTGGGTGCGATGAAGATAATTAGCATGCTTATGTGTCAATCCCGATCTCGGCCATTTGGTGACCTGATATGTTCTTTTTCCTTGTTGAATAATGTAATGTTATTTTGTTTTTATAACGCCCCCAATGTCTGGCGAATTGAAATGAAGTTTAAGAGAATATCATTATTGTTTTTGATATTGGCAATCCACGGGTGTAGTCATTTTGATATTGTAAGCATTGTTATGAGACCACTTTGGGATTAGGGTTTCTTTACGGCCTTCTAGGATGATGCGAGGGTTAATGGACTACCTCGCCGCATCTACGTATAAGTGTCCCGTACTCACACTTGAACATGTCTTCGTGTTGAGAGCAGGGGCTACATTAATCAAATCTATCGACTAAAATTCCTTTGGAAAAGCCTGTCGTTCACCTTCTTTGATTACATTTGAAATTCCCATTGCTTTCCTTTCAGCGTGTTTTCTTCTCCGTGAATGGGTTTATGTTAATCATACTTATCGACCCGGTGCTCTTAGGCGTGGTATGTAGCAACATATTCTCTTAACGATCATTTCATTCAATATCTGTGCGTATGCATGCTTGTCAATGAACATTTTTCAATCTTGAAACTTTTGAGAACTTTCAACTTTACAGTTTTCCTTTTGGTTATCTACTCTACTTTCTCATGTAAAATTGCCTACATTCTTTTAGATGTGCTTTCTACCTTACTTGCATTGTAATGTGTTGCATTTCCTGTGCAGCTTTCACTTGGATCATGCTGCATCCCTTCCATATTTCTTGGAAAAGGTTGGCCATTTATTTAATTAAAATTTAGGCGATTACTTTGCTATAAATTAACCTAAAATATTTGAATTTGTTCATTAGACCACATTCAAAGGGCGAGTTTTTATGACACATGCAACACAGGCTATCTACAAGTTGCTTTTGTCTTAGTATGTGAAAGTGAGCAAAGTTTCAGTTAAAGATATGCTGTATGATGAACAAGACATTCTTCGCTCCATGGACCCACAAAATTAGGGAGTGAGGTTGATTTTTGTTTCTAGATATATGTTTCATTCTCCCCTTTTTAGAGACTAGTAATAGTTTCCTCTAAAATTGAGGTGAGTTGATTTTTGTTTCTAGATATATGTTTCATTCTCCCCTTTTTAGAGACTAGTAATAGTTTCCTCTCATTATGAATAGTTTTGAAGCTAATCTAAATGCATCCGTTTCGCTGATTTGTTGTAAGGGGCTTAGATTTGGGTCTTTTAATCTTTTTATTTTCTGGGTTAAATTTTTGGCCAATGTTATCTTTAAGGTTTCAATGAGTACCTTATTCCATGAAAAATTGGATTCGAACGTGAGAGCGATTATCACAATATTGGTGTTTTGATTTCTCATCCTTCTCTTGTACTTATTTTTTGAATGCAGGAAATGGTCCATGTATCACGAGATTAGCTTAGTCTGTTTATTTAAATTTGCGGTTGCTCCCAATGTTATCGGAGGTCTCTTATTGAAATTAATATTGCGAAACATCCACCTCATTCTTAAGCTTAAAATCTTTCTACCATGGACATTCGACTGAATGCATAGATTCTAGTCGGTCTGAGAAATATTCTTGTTTTAGATCTTCGATGCAATGGACTATGTTCTTCACCTTCTAATATTGACTATAAAATTTAATTGACTATACTTCTAATATTGATTTTTTTGGTGCTCCACCACAGCATTATGTTATTGTTCTGACTATAGGTTCAAACATGTTACATAACATGAATCTAATAAAATATAAAACTTGTTCTGAAAAAAAAAAAAAAAGGCAGTATGGTGTGTGTATTTCTCATAATGTAAAATATTGGTTGCATATAATCGATCATTGCGGAATGTTTGAACATTTGTGATTGACTTTGATATGTTGCTTAATTTTGTTATCCCATTTAATGTTCACGTAACTATAATTAAATCCATCTTCATCGGGTTATTGATTTCCATCGAGGACTTTAGGCGTAAAATGGTATACGTTTTGGTGTTACCGCGGTGGGCCGTCCTTTGGGTGCCGTGTTTTATGGTTGATCTTCTTTGGTGTTGAAGTACTTTACAACGGAGACTATTCTGCCATTGAAGATCGTCGGCGCCGTCTTGGCGAGATCCGCGGAGTTCTCCCGATATTTGCATAATTGAATCTACTTATGGTGTGCGACTCCATCGACCTCGAATGTGAAAGGGAGAAGGCGCTTCACGGATGTCATCCACTCGACCATTTCTCGAGCGGGTGTTACAATCTGCATTTGCTTTAGGGGCGTGCGAAGAACTTCTCCTTATCCTTGATGAGTATTGGTCTAATCATCCACGAGCTCCATAACATCCCCATATATTATGCTTCCCCTGAAAAAGGTGCATAGACATTTACGAGCATCCATCAAACTCCATGAATGAGGATCGCGGCAAATTTGCGAGTGTTCGAGATCCTTTGACTTCAAGCACATATCACCGGCTGAAGAGCATTGAGAATTTTAACGATGTAAGTCCATCGGTGGTGATGGCGAGTCGAGAATGGATCTTGAGTGGATTATCAAGACAACTATTTGAAATGTGGCGCTCGGCAAAGAAAAATGCATGTGTTATACGGTATCGTGGAAGGAATGTTGGCAAAAACCATCGTCAATGAACCCGAGGAAGTTACTCTAATGAATGGTCTTCTTTGCTCCCTCGACATGCGAGTCACTACATATCTTTCTCGGCTCATGCAGTTTTGCACGAGACAAGTACGTTCTGAGAAGGAGCTCATGCCACCCCAACATCATTCTTGTCCATGGAGAGCCCGATGAGATGGGGAGGCTGGCAGAAAGCATGCGGTTCGCGGCCCTTGACACCAAAATTATTTCCCGAGAACTAGCGGTCGATTGAGATGTATTTCAACTGCGAGAAAATGGCAAAAACCATTGGGGGGCTGAAAGACACGCGAAGTCGGTGAAACCGTCGGCGGTTTCTTGGTAAAGAAAGCGTTCACTTATCGAGATAATGGCACCCGATGATCTCCATGTCTTCTCGCGACTATCCATGAAATATCTCGAGGAGGATTCTTGTTGCCTACAATGCGCGCTTTGGTGTATTGAAGCATGGTGACGGATGTTTGAGTGTGAAGTCATTGCCATATAAGAAGAATACGAGGGTCCGGCTTTTAGTGTCCATGAGCGGTTGGCAGTGAAGTATGAGGTAGAGAAGCATATTTCATTTACCTTTGGAGGGTCAGTCCCATTAAGCGACATGGTTTACGACTCTGTTGTTGCTGCGGTTTTAAACATCGGTAGGTGAGATCCCAGGTAGTAGTTGAATCGAAGAGGCCACAAAAGCGAAGAAGAAAACAATAAGAAGCACATAAAAGGTTATCCATGCACTTCTTGTTTCTACGTTTGGAGATGTAAAGTTTGGAGAATGGGAGCGGTGATAAGTGTAGATGGAAATGTGGCTCGTCTTGATAAATAGAGTGGGAATGTTGAGGCCAGCTTGAAGGCCTTAAGGAAAGGGTGAGGTAGCATTCCGTGAGATCCCGAAATGCATGAAACGATCCCTCTGTCTGTGTCTTAGCTCCTTCCCTCAGGTTTTCTCTGTATTTCCGACTTCTTCCTGATTAATTCTGAATTTTGAGGTTAAAGTTCTATATCAATCAATATTTCTTAGTCAGTTGAATTAGCTTGCTTAGTTTAGGAAAATATTCGACATTGATCTACCTCAATTCCAAGCTGGATCACATACATCTACTTTTCTTTCTTGTACCTTATACGTGGTAACGCTCAAGAGATTTTCCTCTTATGATCTGAGCTTAACAAATGCATTATATTGTTGAATAGAGTTATCTCCCCGGAAATTATGATTATCAATGCATAACCTGAATGTTTTATTAGTGAAGCATGTGAACAATATTTTTGTTTTCCTGGGTTGTGTTTTATTGTTTGATGCTAATGCTAGATTTGGTGAGGGTTAAGATACACAAATCTCTATGATGTTTGGCCATATGTCTAATTTGACCCTTAAACTTTTTTTTTTTTGGCCCAATGTTATCCAAAACGTTTGTTTCATAGCCAGTATGTCCCTACCTTAAGCAGAGAATTGGGCGTTTAACACCTTTGGCATATCACCCATTGACAAATTTTGTTTTGATGAAACCGAACTCGATAAAGCTCTTTGATGCTTTAGAAAATCTCCTCCAAAATTGCATCATATGAATCCGTTGGAACTCTTGAAACCACCCAATTTTTAAATTCGACTCGATTTTAATTCCCCCAAATTCTAGATGGTGAAACCATAATCTTGATTTGTTCCTTCAAATTCGTAAAGGTGAATATTAATTTGTGAAAAATTAGTTTAATGGCAGCAAAACATATCAGATCATGGCAAAACACATTTGGGGGGGGGGGGGGGGGGCGGAAATAAAATCTCTGTGACCCTTACCCTGACTATGTTATATGTTATGTCGGTGCTTCTTCATTCATTAGGGGTGTCGGTCCAGTTATGTCCCATGAGATCATACTCACCGCAATGTTTATTAATGCTTTTATCAATTTCTTTTACTATATCATTGTAAATTATACCAATAAGTTCTTTTATTTGACTTTGAAGCGATAAAAATAAGGAAAAATTAAAAGTAAGACCACTAAAACTAAAACAAGATTGATGACTTTTTCTTTATTACGATTCTTTATTATTTGCAACAAAGTAAAGAATAAAAGTCTGATCTGGAAACATGTGTGGTGATTAAAATTTTATTTATTTATTTATTAATGGAACAAAAGAAAAAAGACACCGGTTTCTCATTTCCGGGCAACATCACATCTCGCTACCAATCATGCCTTTTCTTTACTTTTAAAATGAATAAATATTTAATTTTTATTATTGTTAGTGGCTTGATAAATCTACTTTTCAATAAATTTGATGGAATCAAAAACACCAAAAATTTGAAATCCAATTTCAGAAGTTAATTACCCAATGAGCTTGGCTTAGTGCTTAGGGGTTGAAGTCGCGGACATAGGGAAGGGGATATGTTAAGAGTCTTTGAATACTATATCATTTGTAATGTAAAATGAATAAATATTGGTTAAATTATTATTGATTGATTAAAATTAAGTTAAATTACTTGATAGCGAATCCCTAATATATCAATTTAATAAACCATTAAACATATATGTGATGAGATGGTTGATGTAACACAAACTTAATCATTGATCTTAAGTTTGAACCTTAAAAATGTGGATTGTGTTATGTGATGGGGTTTAAAAAAAAATCAATTAACTAATGATATATCATTTAATTATATTTAATAAATCATTAAAGTTTTCCTGAATTAGTTTTTTAGGAAGAACTCATAATCAGTTTAGAAATAATAAAAACTATTAAAGTAAAATTAAAAATAAATTAAAATTAGTCACAAAGAAATGATTAATATACAAAGAGATCTAACGATATGAGTACCGATCGTGCATCATTAGATATATTGCTCCCAAAAATCACCTTGATTTTACTTATTTTATTTTAAAAATGATTGTGGTGACATCATTTCAATAATTATTAAAAGAAAGAAACTTTATTTTCAGTCAATTTGAACAATAATGACGGTATATTGAGAATGTTTAGGAGAGAAATAAAGATATCTTGAGTTTTATTTGTTTTTATGTTTTAATCATTGGGGGTTCCATCGGTAGCTCCTTAGTTGGAGTAGTTATTTAGTTCGCCCTTTAAATGTGTACAAATATTGAGTGTTCAAAGCCATTAAAGTCTCATCGCATGTCTGATTTTTCGATTTGCATATTTGTTTCCCTAATTGATCGTGTAAGCCTTAAAGGATTAATTTTGGTTGTTTGGCTATATTTCTCAGGCGGCTTGTGTTTACATGTGAAGAAGGGTGTTAATTACGAGTATGATACTCATGTACATTATAAACCAAATTTCAATTTTCAAAAGAATTTATAATTTAAAATGGTATCAAAACAAGGATTCAATCACTTAGGGTATGTTTAGTTCATATTTTTTAAAACTATTTACTATTCTCAAAAACAAAAAGAACAAGAAAAATAAGGAAAATACGTTTGATTTAAAAAAAAAAATCGTTCTGAAAAAACAAAGAGACATAGAAAACAATAAATTCATATAATAAGAACAATTTTCAGTTTTGTGTTTTTAAAAACAGTTCTCAAGAACAGTTTTCAAAATAGGAACCAAACATATTGTTACTCTTTGAAAGAAACCTAAGAAGGTTTCTAATTGGACAAAGACTTTAAAATGGGTCAAGTATGAAGTTGACACCATATATCAAAGTCATGAATGCATGTGAAACTACATGAGAAGCTTTTTTAAAACTTTTTTGTAAGTTGCATGCAAAGACTTTAAAATGAGTCAAGCATAAAATTGACACTACCTATCGAGAAGCCATGAATGAAGTGCTAATATGAAAATTAAGCTTTTTATTATTAAGATGATTTCAAGTTAACAAAGACTTTAAAATGGGTTAGGTAGGAACCGAGTGGCGGAGCAGGGTTACGTCCCCTCATTCGAAAATTCCTTGAATTGATCTTTTTCCTACCTATCTTCTTTTTTTCTTCTTTTCGATGTGTGGGATCAACTTTCCTATCTTACGGATGAGCTTTGGAAGCGTCCGCAAGCTAACGACACTTAATTACTAAGCATTTTTACTCCATTCGACTACCCGTTTCCCTTTTTGCTTTTTGGATTAACTCCGAATTCCTTTGGTTTAGTGGAGTGTTGGGTTGGATTCCTTGGTTGCTTCCTTTCTTTTAGAATTTGTAATAATGATGGTAATTCTTTTCTTTTTTTTTTATTATATAATTTTTGGCATCTAATGCCCTCACAAAATGTTTCACATGACTGTACTATAGTAGTGGTAATGCGGACTAGCCACGTCTAACTTTTAAAGAAATATTTGTTTAAAAGAACCTTAAATTATGTCAAATTTAAAAATCCAGGAGTATGTTTGAGGTTTGTTTGATTTTTTTATCAAAGCAAACTGAAATTTTATTGACTCAGAATAATAATAACTTTACATCTTGACAGAAATTAAATTGCTAAAAACATTGGAGGATGATACAATATTCAAGTTAAGCTTGTTATTCAAAAGTTTACATTACCTATCAACGTCATGAATACACGTTAAAACTATGGGACAAGTTTTTATAAAGATGATTTCAAGTCCCTCAAGTATACATAATTACTTTGTTGATTTTCGATATTAGGAAGTTCACACCACTTATCAATGTCTTATATTCTTAGAAACCCCAACTCTTATACATATGAAAAAAAGAACTTATCTTTTGTTTTTAGAAATTCTTTTGAAAGGTTTAACATTAGAAATAGTACAATTTTTTAGTATTACAATTTTTAAAAGCAACTGTATTTTACATAAAAATGGTAAATTAAGTCTTGTCTATTCAAAAGTTTAAGCTTCTTAGAAGTGATTAAATTGTCATTTATACATTTGGCTATTCAGCATTTATTATTAGGAATGAAATGGTATCTTATTTATATGAAAACATGTTACACCTGTTACTTCAATGTCATAAAACTTAAAATAAATGCCATTTTTATATAAATTTTACTTTTCTAGCGAAGAAGGATATCTAGGATGACATGGGTGACTAATATAATATGAATACTTGAGTGAATTTCATGATAACACGTGATGAAGATTTTCTACCTAATGAACATGATATGTATCATAATTGAAGTGAATGTAATTGAAGTCATAAATTAAAGTTTTTAAAGATGTTTTGGAATTGAGTGAAGACTTTAAAATAGATTAATTAGGAGGATTTTTTTTTGTTTTTGTGCCAAAAAGTTGATAATACCTATCAAGTTGAGCAAAGACTTTAAAATGGGTCAAGCATGAGTATTTATTTCGATTTTTTTTTCATATTTTGGTGCAAAACATAGGTTTTCAGAAAGGTTATGATCACCCACTGCCCTCCACAGACATATGGCTGGAATCTTGACTTAATAGGCTTTCCATAGAGTCCAAGAACACCTAAAACAAAGTTCAGAAGAAGAAGTTATGACCATTCGAAGTTGGAGGCCAACAATAAGAAAAATGACAATTGTGTCATATCGGGCATTGCACCTTAAGCAGCGTCTTCTCCGCTTTGGATGAATTTACGAGGCAGGGTTCGAATTTGGATAGACATATTTGAAGGAGATATGTTATCCTATAAGTCTAGTTTATCCAGAAATTTGAATTACTCAATTTGGATAAGTTATGACCAAGTTATGGCCAAAACATAGTCATGGGGTCGAAGAGGAAAAACTGGACAGCACCTCCCGGAATCAAAACCCACTTCAAAACCGATTATGAGCACAGATTCGAAAAATCGCCTGGCAAGTCCATTATGCATTTTCCAGCAGTCCCGAACCAAAACCGACCCGAATCTGAGCCTTCAAAACCCGATCCGAACTATCAGAAAAAGCGATGCTATAAATTTACATGAATTTAGTCCCATCATCTTGAGACTAAATCCATGAGGCCTAATACGGCCACTGAAACAACCATGTCTGGTCTATGGCGTTTAGGTTAAAAATAATCAGTAGAAAAATTCATACGCTATAGAGTTTGTCGAAACTCACGAGTTTTGGTGTCCTTGCGTGGTCGCACTCGTGTAACAACTGTCTTTCCAGGCCGTCAGCCTGACCATCGAGCGTCAATCCTCCCGTTTTCTTTCTCATTTATCACTTCCCTTTTTTAACTTTCTCCCTTCCTTTTCTTTCCCTCTCTCTTTCTACGAACTCCTCTCCTCTACCAATTCTTTTTCTTTCTTTGTTCTTTTCTTTCCTTTTTGTTTTTCTCTTTTTCTCTTTCTCATTTCTTTCTTCTTATTTTTTCTCTACCAATTATTTTCCTTTCCTTTTGTTTCTTTCACATTTTCTTTTCCTTTGCTTTTCCTTTCTCTTCCTCTTGGATTTGGTGACCAGAATGTCCAAAGGAGGCAATTTCCTCATCTCTTCCTTATTCCACATGTGTGGCCCTTATTTTTCCTTCATTTATTCCTTTATTTCTTATTTCTTTTTTATGACATCACACACTCCCACGTGGCTCATTATGAGCCATCCTTTTAAGTGAACCATGGGCTTTGCGAAGTGTCAGCTCTCTTGCCCAAGTGCCAAGTGGCATCCACTAATCATGTATAATGAAATCGGCGCCCCATATCACCAGCGTGAAATCCGGGTGCGCCGAGGTCGACGAGAAGTGTCGGCGTGGTAGCTAGAGATTTTGCGAGACGATTTCAAGGAGGAGTCCGTTTACGTCATCCGAGATACAGAAAAATTAGATTATTTGGCGAAATTACCATTTTACCACTTCATCGAAATTTGGATTTTCGGGTTTACATAAATTATGTGACAAGTTTTTAAAAATGATTTGGAATTTAGAAAACACATTTTTTTTTGAAAAAGAGTGAGGAAAAGACTTGAAATGGGTCGAGTGGGACAAATTATTTTGTTTTTCTATAAGATGGCAATACTTACTCGAAGTCGTAAGATTAATTTAAAGCAAATTAGAACATGAGTAATTATTTTAACATTTTTTGTGCTTTCGTTTCTATGGCTATATTTGTAAAAATCCAAAAAAAAAAAAAAATATGTTAGTGAATTTTTGAAGATATTTGAGATAATATGTTTCTATTATGAATAAGTTAAAATAAATAAAATTGATTTGAAATAAAATAAATAAAATAATATATGAGATTTAATTTAATTTTTATTTTCTTAAATTTTATTTTATTTTACTTTTACTTCCATGTTTCTTTCTTTAGCAATTTCCCTCGAGAATTTTGGGATCAAGATGACTAAATATATTTCTTCAAGTAATGGCATTGATTCTAAGGCAAATGAGACATCAAAGCGAACTTTATGGCGAAGAATTTGAAGAGATTTTCCTCTCTTACGAGTTTAGCGTTGGTAGGCTTTACAAATGCATTATATTATTTCCATGATTATCCCCAGTAAATTATGATTATCAATGCATAACCTGGAATGTTTTATTACTGAAGCTTGTGAACAATATTTTTGTTTTCCTGGGTTGTGTTCTATTGTTTGATGCTAATGCTTGATCTGGTGAGGGATTGGATATACAAACGCTCTTGATGTTTGGTTATATGTGTAATTTGGCATTTTAAACTTTTTTTTAAGGTCCATTGTTGTCCCTAACACTTGTTTCGTAGCTCAAATATGTTCATTTCATCAACAGAATAAACAAATGGACAAACGAGGGTCAAACCGTGACATATGCCCACATATGGAAAATTTTGCGATGTCATGAACTCTCTATAAATCAAAATTTTACTCCAAACATGTGGAATATTGATTTGTTCCTGAAACCAATCTCTGAATTCCACCGTTTCTTCCCCGAATACGGATGGTAGAAAACCCAAATTCCAATTAGGAGCATACGTTTAATTTCCATTTTAATTAAGAAAACGAGACATAGAAAATACTAAATTAAGAGAATAAGAACAATTTTCAAAAAACACTAAAATAACGTTCTTTATTTTTTCAAAAATTGTTTTCAATAACAATTTTAAAAACTATAAACCAAACAGACCATTACTCTTTGAAAGAAACTTTTTAATTGGACAAAGACTTTAAAATGGGTCAAGCATGAAGTTGACACCACCTATCAAAGTCATGAATGCATGTGAAACTATGAAACTTTCTAATGGGACCATTCTGCCCCATATACATATAATATATTTATAAATATATTGAACAATAAAAGACAAATTAAAAAATAAAAGTAATATTTTAAATTGTTGCTATGTAATTCTTGGGTGTTTAATTTTATAAAAAAATAAAGAATATTTTGATAAAAGAAAATAAAAAAGTGTAAGTTGATATTACCTATTTTCAATTCCATTAATTGTAGTGGAATGAGGTAGTTAGGTGTAAACACCAACTAATGGGAATGCCGAATGTATCGCACTTAAGTTTATAAATAGGTGTTTCATCCTCTCCTCATGTAAACCCTGTAATACTTCAGCATCTCTACAGCTCAATGTGGCCCATGAATATCCTTCATCTCCTTACTCTCTCGACTCATCCGCCATCCTTGCTTTTCATATTTCTTCTTTTCCCTTTGTCTTCAATATCATCCGCTTCCATATCATTTCCGATACGCCTCTGCACCTACCATTGCTATTTCAAAAGTTGAACAAGATCAAGAAGCACTCGCTCTTCTAACATGGAAGGCCAACCTTGATAATCAAACCCAAGTTTTACTCTCATCTTGGTTTGGATGCAATTCTTGCCATCATTGGTTTGGAGTGGCTTGTCATAGGTCGGGGAAGTGTCTCAGGTTAAACCTTGAGTTGTGGTTTGAGGTACACTCGAAATCTAATTTTCATCTCTCCCAACCTCCTTACTCTTGAATTTGACTAACAACTCCCTCCATGGAACCATTCAACCAATATTGGTAATATTTCAAAACTAATCACAAGTCTTGATTTTGGTTCTAATCATTTCAGCAGTGTAATGCACGAACAACTTGGGTTTTAACATCCACTTAGTTTCTATCTTTGGCTTCTAATAATTTTAAATTGATTCTTTCTTTTATAGGGAATTTGAAAAACTTAACTATTTTGCATCTTTATGAGAATGAGCTTTCTGGTTCCATTCCTCAAGAAATTGGATTGTTAAGATCTCTTAACGATCTTAGATTGTCATTTAACAGTCTCACTGGTCCAATCCCTCCTTCCATAGGTAACTTGAGGAATTTAACCACATTGTACCTTCCTTACCAACAAAGCTATGCCCAGTTTCCATTCTCGAGATTGGATTGTTAAGATCTCTCTTAATGATCTTGGATTGTCGACTAACGATCTTCTTGGTCGATCCTCATTCCATAGGTAACTTGAGGAATTTAACCACATTGTACCTTCATACTTGACAAACTATCTGGTTCCCGTTCCTCGAGAAATTGGATTGTTAAGATCTCTTAATGATCTTGGATTGTCAACTAACAATCTCCTTTGGTCGATCCCCTCTCGTTCCATAGGTAACTTGAATTTAACCCATTATTACCTTCATACAAACAAACTATCTGGTTCCATTCCTTAAGAAATTGGATTGTTAAGATCTCTTAATGATCTTCAATTGGAAATTAACAATCTCAACGGTCCAATCCCTCATTCCATTGGTAACTTGAGGAATTTAACTAGATTGTATCTTCATACAAACAAATTATCTGGTTCCATTCCTCAAGAAATTGGATTGTTAAGATCTCTTAATGAACTTGCTTTGGGAATTAACAATCTCATTGGTCCAATCCCACTCATTCCATAGGTGCTTGAGGAATTTAACCACATTCTTGCCTTCATCTGAACAAACTATCTGGTTCCAATTCCCTCGAAATTGGATTGTTAAGATCTCTTAATGATCTTCAATTGGAAATTAACAATCTCAGCGGTCCAATCCCTCCTTCCATTGGTAACTTGAGGAATTTAACTAGATTGTATCTTCATACAAACAAACTATCTGGTTCCATTCCTCAAGAAATTGGATTGTTAAGATCTCTTAATGAACTTGCTTTGGGAATTAACAATCTCATTGGTCCAATCCCTCATTCCATAGGTAGCAGGAATTTAACCACATTGTATCTTCATCTGAGCAAACTATCTGGTTCCATTCCTCCAAGAAATTGGATTGTTAAGATCTCTTAATGATCTTCGTTGAAATTAACAATCTCAACGGTCGATCCCTCATTCCATTGGTAACTTGAGGAATTTAACTAGATTGTATCTTCATACAAACAAACTATCTGGTTCCATTCCTCAAGAAATTGGATTGCTAAGATCTCTTAATGATCTTGATTTGGGAATTAACAATCTCATTGGTCAATCCCCCCATTCCATAGGTAACTTGAGGAATTTAACTAGATGTATCTTAATACAAACGAACTATCTGGTTCCATTCCTCAAGAAATTGGATTGTTAAGATCTCTTAATGAACTTGCTTTGGGAATTAACAATCTCATTGGTCCAATCCCTCATTCCATAGGTAACTTGAGGAATTTAACCACATTGTACCTTCATACAAACAAACTATCTGGTTCCATTCCTCAGAAATTGGATTGTTAAGATCTCTTAATGATCTTCAATTGGAAATTAACAATCTCAACGGTCCAATCCCTCATTCCATTGGTCACTTGAGGAATTTAACTAGATTGTATCTTCATACAAACAAACTATCTGTTTCCATTCCTCGAAAATTAGTTGTTAAGATCTCTTATGCTTCTTGATTTGAATTAACAATCTCGTGGTCAATCCCTCATTCCATAGGTAACTTGAGGGAATTTAACCACATTTTATTGAATCTTCATAAAGACAAACTATACGGTTCCATTCCTCGAGAAATTGGATTGGTAAAGTCTCTTAATGATCTTGGATTGTCAACTAACAATCTTGGTCGATCCCACCATTCCACCGTTAACTTGAAAGGAATTTAACCACATTTGTACCCTTCATACGAACAAACTATACGGTTCCATTCCTCAAGAAATTGGATTATTAAAATCTCTAAATTTTCTCGGAATTGGGGAATTAACAATCCTCAATGGTTCTATACCGAACTCCATAGGAAACTTGTCGACTTAACCTCTTTGGGCCTTGAATTCTTAACAAACTTAGTGGTGCCCTTCCCTCGGAAATGAATAATATCCTCATTTGAAATATTTGCAATTGTATCAAAATAACTTCATTGTGACTACGAATGAGATTTGCCTTGGTAAAGCGCATGTTTTTAGTCATAGGAACCATTTCACGGGTCCTATACGAGAAAGCGAAAAATTGCTAGCTTGACCGAGTTCGGCAGAAAAGAAACCAACTTCACCCAGGAGACATAGCTGAAAGTTTTGGTGTATATCCAAACTGAATTATATCGATCTAGCGGTAACAATTTTATGGCGAGCTTTCCCGAGAAATGCAGGAATGAGTGCCACAAACTAACACACTTGAACATCTCGACAACGATATTTCTGGTGCCGCCACCACCTCGACTTGGGAGAGCCACTCAATTGCTTGACAGTCTTTCCTCGAGCCATTTGGGAAGATCCCAAAGAACAGGTATATTGCCCTTATTGTTCGAATTGTTGCTGACTAACAACAATCTTGCGGGGAAGCATTCGCGCCAGAATTAGGAAAAATTATTAGATCTTCAAACCATGACGCGGCGTATTGAGCGGCAAGCGGTGATTCCCGAACAAATAGGGAACTTGTAGATTATTGTCCTTGAACTTGAGTGGGAATCGATTTGTGGATAGCATTCCGAGACGAGTGGAAAGTTGCTTCGTCTTTGGAGTCTTGATCTTAGTGAAATGTTGGCGAATGAGTTCCGCCGCTTGGAGGTGCGATTGCACAGGCGTTGAATCCGTAACCGACTTGGCACCATCCCACACACTTTTGATGATCGATAAAGCGCGGTATCTGGCGATATATCCTCTGATCAGTTGGAAGGTCTCTCCCCAAAATCAAAGCCTTACGCTCCATTTGA
The DNA here is from genome assembly GCA_016808115.1 of Tetrastigma voinierianum. NCBI lineage: Eukaryota > Viridiplantae > Streptophyta > Magnoliopsida > Vitales > Vitaceae > Tetrastigma > Tetrastigma voinierianum. The sequence goes on along the minus strand of JAEQBH010009720.1, from coordinate 34,039 downwards.
GGCATTTAGAAATAATAAAGGTCTCTGTGGTAATAATGCCACTCATCTCAAGCCATGCAGTAGGAAGAAGGCCACGAAGTTTTCTCTCTTGATCATACTACTCCTCATTGTGAGCACTCTATTGTTCTTATCTGCTTTTATTTTTGGCATTTATTTTCTTGTCAGTGAGGAAGAAAAACAACCAAATCTACACTTAGGCCGCCGATGTCAAAGATCATTCACAATATTAGGACATGATGGGAAATTGTTGTATGGAGGCATCATACGGGGCGTGATTTCGAGTTCAGACATTGTATTAGTGGAGGATGGCATTGTTCTGAGGGTGAGTTGCCAGAATGGCCGGGTTGTTCTTGTGAAAAGCTTCACTACTCGTCAGATCGAGATGGTGGAGATATGGTGATTTAGGCTTTCAAAGAGATTCATGCTACAACACGGATAAGGCGCCATAATGTGTCAAACTTTATGGCTTGATTCATTTCTTTGAGAACTCATTTTGATTTATGAGTTTATGGAAAGGGAGCTTAGAAACATTCTAAGCAGCGATGAAAGAAGCGAGAAAAACTTGATTGGATTGTGAGGCTAAACATTGTGAAAGGGGTGGCTAAAGCTCTATCTTATATGCACCATGATTGCTCACCTCCAGTAATTCATCGAGACATAACTAGCAATAATGTTCTGTTAGATTTAGAATATGAAGCCCATGTTTCCGAACTTCGGCACGGCTAGGCTTATAAAGCCAGACTCATCTAATTGGACTTCATTTGCAGGAACTTTTGGTTATACTGCTCCAGGTACCATTTTCTTAATTAGTCACGTGGTTATCTTTGTTATAATTTCTTAGCGAAGCGAGAGCATGATATAATCTTCTTAATTTGCGGGAACTTGCCTACGATGAAGGTGGATAATAAAACGGATGTTTATAGCTTCGGGGTAGTAACAATGGAGGTAATTATGGGAAGGCATCCTGGTGAACTCATCTCATCATTGTTATCATCAGCATCCTCCTCAGATTCACCCCCATTACCAGTGACTGCTGACCATTGGTTGTTGAATGATGTTATGGACAAGCGCCCCTCACCTCCTGTGGAAGAAGTGGGTGAAATTTGAAAGTAGTGGTTCGCGGTGTGAAGATGGCATTAGCATGTATGTGTCAATCCCGATCTCGGCCAGCTATGCAGCAGTTGACGAGCACTCTCAGTACCAGGGGCCACCACTATGAGCCGTTTTCCATGATTACATTGGGTGAGCGCGGTCACGGAGCGAGTCGTGACGGTCCTCGCTTCTCCATGTGTTTTTTTTTTCATCCAGAATCATTGATTTTATTAAGGCAATCTCTTTTTCTCTGTCTCTCACTTTATAATTGACCCATAAATTGGTTGTGATCACGACCTACGTATGTTTCTGCCCGAGGCTTGATCATCTTCGATCTGCTATGTTTTTGGAGAGATCGGATACCTCTAGGTCTTTGGAAATGAGTGGGTCGTTCACATGTCTAAATGTCCTATAAAGGGAAAACCATCTTGGTATACCATAATGCATTGTGCATTTATTTTGGTTGCTAGTTTTTTTACTTCCATTTTTCAACATTTGGTTTTTAATTTGTTTGTTTCTGTTTTGGACATGTTCTATGGTGATAGTTTGACTGTGGAATTCATCCAGCATACTCAGGGATGGCTTCTTTGCCATGCTTTGATGAGATTGATCCTTCAACCATTGATGTCCTTTTGGTGACACAGTATGTTCTTTTTCCTTGTTGAATATTGTAATGTTGTTTTTACTCTTAACTTAATGTCCTAGCTGAATTGAAATGAAGTGAGATGGAATGGTGCAATCCTTGACCATTTGTTTTTTGATATTGTAATCCCTAGGTATGGTCATTTTCTGCAATTTTTTATTTTTAAACAATGGAGATAGATTGTTCCTAGATAGTCTTGGAAAAATGACCAAAAACAACTATTGCTAAAGCATATAAAATTTGACTGGAACCAGCTGCAGAACTTCATTTGTATCTTCTCTTATCAATATCTGGTGCAATTAGGTTTATTGCAGATATATTTTCAAAGGAATGAGACTACATCTACCAATTGCATTCATCCTTCTAAATAACTCTTGCTTCTTGGTTTCTTCATTAAATTTTCGATATTTCTTTTTCTCGGGAATAAACTCTTGGAAGTCCCTCTCTTCATATGAAATAGCTTCCTATACTTGAAATCTATCCTTTGTTTTCTAGTATGGCCTTGAGATCTTGTGCTTTGGAGTAGATTTTCTTAGGCGAACTTTTCCTCCATTTGAATTGGCTGCATGGGTGATGAATGCCCTTGAAGCGGTCAACACATTTACTAGTTAGTTATCTGTCGAACATTGTTATGAGAGTATTCTCTGTGCATTTGGATTGGAGGATCACTCTATAGAAAGACCATTCACTATTAGAGGTTCCTTTCTGGCCTTACAGAGGGATGCGGGTTAATGTGCTTTCATGTGCCCGAGGCAGGAGACTCTGATAATCAAATCTATCGATTAAAATTCCTTTGGAAGGCTGAATATTTCACCTTCTTCAATTATGTTGAAGTTCCCATTGCTTTCCTCAGCATTGTTTTCTTCTCAGTGAAGGGGGTTATGTTAATCACATACTTATCTCTAAGCAGTATTGCTCTCACTACAAGAAAAGTGTCTTATAAGGACATTATTTTAGTTGGGGCCAAAAAAATTTGCAACCAAAACATATCTTTAGTTTCATATTTATTTGAGCCGCAACTAAAAGTGACTCCATATATAATTGTAGTTGCATGCAAAGCGATCGTAGGGGCGGCTAGAGACATTGAAGGAATTAAAGTAGAGGCCCGACCCGAGGGTGAGTGGCGAGAGTAAGGACTACGCCTATTAAGTTGTTCGAATATCTGAAAACATGATAATTTAGATTTAGGTTTGATGCTCTGACGCTATATCTCTTCTATTTTCCTTTAGTTTTTGATACTAATTTAGCCTTAGATTTCGATATTATCTTGATTACTGTGTTTTTTTGAGTTTTTGTTTGAGATTCTGTTCAAAGTAATGAAAATATTATATTTTTTCTTTGCACAGTGAACTGCTGCTTGTCAAGGGTTGTATAATTAAGAAACATATGTGCTCCTTAGTATCTTGAGGTCATTTTTCTTCGGATCTAATCTTCAATCCATGATACTTCACAACTTTCCAGATAATGCCGTAATCCAGCTTCAATGTTTAATCATGTTACACCATATTGCTTCTTATACCTCCAGGTAACCAAGTTACATTCCATAGAAGCACCAGAACCTATAGTTGATCTTCGGTCATTGACTGAATCACCCCTGTTTGTACCCATATAAACTTCCATTAGAAGACGGATGTTCTTCCTGAAAAAAAAAAAAGAAAAAAGAAAAAGCCCCTTACTTGGTGTGGCTTTAAGGTAGCTTAAGAATCCTTTCAACTGCCTGCATAAAACTTTAGTCCGTAATTTTAAGTTGGTCGATTAACATTAATAGTATAGGCTATGTTCACGAGTTTGGAAATAAGCCTTCTTACATGTCTCGATGCCCACCTCGTCTATTGAATTCCCTTAATCTCTCGCTCCTTTGCTCAGGGTCGATCTCGTAAGTAACATCAAGTTTGCATCTTGTTATCTTAGTTTATTTCATGAGATCAAATACATGCTTTCTTTGCAAACAAATTGCCATGCAATGCTTGCCTTGCTTTTCCATTCTAAGAAAATATCTCAAGGTCCCTAAACCTTTTATCTCAAATTCTTCCAGTGCATCTTTTTAACTTGGAATTTCTTTAAAATTGTAAATCAAGGACAATTATATTGTCTACATAGACAATGGAATGTTCATTTTCATGAATGGTGTGCATTTGAATATAGGTAAAAGTATTCTTGGTTTTCTAAGTTTTTCATATTTCTATAATGACTTAGTAAATGGCTTAAACCAAGTTCCTGTGTGGACCATAAATGATTTTCTTTTAGTTTGCACACACCCTCTTCTGTTGGATTTCCAAGTCGAAAATCCATATACACTTCCTCCTCTAACTTCCCATGCAAAAAGAATTTTTTAATATCAAATAGGAATAAGTTCCAAACAAATGTAGAGATAAAAGGATTCTAATTGAATTCATCTTAGTCATAGGAGCAAATTGCAACCATTACCGAGAATTTGAGTTTTTCCTTAGCTACTAATCTCATCTTCAGATCTCTCAATAAAGCTATTGGTTTTATATTGACTGGAACCCATTTGTATCCCATGGGCTTCTTCACTAGGCAAATCGTCCACTTCCCATCTTTCACTTCCATGGAGTGCCCTTATTTCCATAAACAATGATATTTCTTATTTGGGATTTCCTAGAGTTTCTTGTACATTTTCAGGGCTGATTTTTTTATTTAATTTTTTTTTTAAATTATGACAAAGCAAATGTAAAGGCTTTATGGTAATGGCCAATACAACGGTAGGCGACAAAGTAGGCTAGGGGATATTTAGTGCGGGCTCTAACACCATTCCTATTGGCAATGGGAGCATCCAAGTCTAGATTTTATTAAAGAATTTGATTGAGTTGAAGGATTGAAAATAATACCTTTCTTCGAGATGGAATTGACATCATTAGGAAAAAGGTAGATGATTAGGGGAAAATCAAGTAAATTATATTCAGAAAGGAAAGAAAAGATATGGATAAACTTTTAAGGGAATTAATATTAGTTGGAACTAAATTAGAGTTAGCATGAGTTGGCATTAAAGTAGATCACTATTTGGAGTCGATTTGATTAGCCGATTAGGATTATAAGATAATTAGAATTAGAATCATAAAAGATCACTGGAACTTCTAATAAACTTCTTGATTTCTTAGAGAAACTTATAAATAGCACCAATATAAATCAAAAACTAATTGATATTAAGTACTAGCTTTATTTCTTTTTTAATGTCATTGCATGTTACACCTAATGATGAGACTTGTGTGGCCAGCCAGACGAGTTAGCATAGTCCTATTGTTAACAAATTGTAAAATAAAATTTCCTATGTCCAACAACCAAGGGATTGAAACTTGTAACTTAAGGATTTTTCCTTGAAAGCAAAGCTTTAACTATTACACTAAAGCTAATGCTTGTATTTTCAAATCATATACTAGTAAATCTCACTCAATTTTTTTTATAAAATCGCTTACAACCCTCTTTCATCCGCTCCTAATTGTCTTTTCATGTTTAAAACAAAGATTTAAGGAAATGTGAAGAAATAATTTATGTGATTAAAAGAGAGTGGAAGAATAATCCCAAGCCTTCTCCAAAAATTGAAGTCACGCCCTACCCGCCACTATGTAGAAGGCCTCGTAGACAAAGGTTTTCGCCTCTCTTTTTGCTTTTGAACTCCTTCTTTTCTCTTTTTTTTTTTTTTTTTTAATTTAATTTTTTCTATAAACTTTATTCCTGTCTCCTCTTTAGCAACATACAAATAAGCCCCGACTATTTGAGTATAGGCAACCATCCTTTTGGGTTGTCCTTCATCATAGGATTTCCATTTGGGCATTCTCCCTTCTTCTTCTTGAGTAAACCAAGGGAGTCTATAGAAATCCAACAACTTCATTCATTTTGTTACCAACATCATTCTATATGAGTTACTATGTGCCCACTCTAGTATTGTCATTGATGACTATTTATAGTATATTGGACTAGTTAGGATACGTATGATGTCAAATCTTTTTAACTCCCCGAATTCTCCCCTAAAGAGTTGTCCACAAAAATGGCTCCTCGAAAGATTTAACACCTACCGTGATACATTTTTTTCCCGATTGGAGGATGAAAATAGTCAAACCATTATGAGTTGGAGAATCAAAGAAAGACTCATAAGAGCTCTTAGATCCAATTTGGACCTCTCACTTGAGACATGAACATAAGAACATACTCAAATATTTTTAGTAGTGCATATCCAAAGGGAATCAGCCTTTCAAGACATCTATCGAGTTTTTATATCAATCTTACTACTGATCAAATATGTGGTCATAGAATAATATGGTTCAAAAAAAATGCACTTTGATGTTTTTTGTGAACATTAGAGCTCTTCCCGTTTCTAAAAGATGTTAATTCTTTCTTTTGGCCACGCCATTTTGGTAAGGTCTGTTATTGCGCAAAGAAAAATATATGTTGCCATTTTCAAGAATATAAGTCAAGAAATTGAATCGAATAGTCTTTTTCCACATCAACTCAAAATCTTATTTTTGTTTGAAATGAGTTGCACCATTTTATAAATTTTTTGGATGGGAGGGTAACTTCAGATTTTTTTTCTAGCAAGTAAATCCATGTGGTACGTGTGCAATCATGGATAAAACTCACAAATCATTTAAAACCAAGATAAGATAAAGTCAGGTGACCTCAACATTGCTAAGTGAATGATGTTTAGAATTGGTTTATCGACAGTTTTGGAACGTTGAAAAACCTACATACAACACCTATAGTTGTAATTATATTCAGAAGTTGTAATGTAAGTTCGAGAAGCATTTATGAGTTTTTAAGTGAAAAGATTGTAATTAGATCAAGACTACCTCGCTTAAAATGGAATCCTCTAGTTGATTCAATCGATGAGTTTCCAAATAATTATTCAACTTGATAAATTCAATGAACGTGAATTATACAGATGCAAGGCATGTATTTTATAACATCACTTATTTCAAATCGATGAGTGTTTACTAATAGTAGACTTTTGGATGCTTTATTTCATAGTTTCCTTTTGTTTTATAGGAATACTGGATTGCATTATCTAATGTGTTACTGATATATCTTTTGTTGCTACTGACTTCTGTTCATCATGTATCCCCTCTAAATGTTACTTCTAATTTCTTTTCATGTCTTAGTTTTCTTCCTGATGAAAAAGGCGTTCAGAGCACAGATTAAAGGAAATTATATTCCAATACATTGTTTTGACAGTTGTGTTCCCGGTAATATGTACAGTCTCGTGCCCGTGGTCCGAGGCAACCATGGCATGATTTACACTGTAAAGTTGAGGGTCCTGCTGCATATGATATAATGACGAACTTCGAACAAAGATGGAGAAAAGCAGCAAAATGGCGCGATTTCAGGCTTAAAAAGGTCACACATTGGCATGAAGATGCTTTGATAAAGCTAGACCGCATTTCATGGATAATCACTCCCTCTCCCGTCCTACTGTGATCATGTTGTCCAAGCATTACCGAAGATGATCCGTAGAATTGGCATGTGCGGTGTACGTAAATACTGTGTTATTTTGAAGATCAATTACTTACTCATATTGCCTATTTGGAGAAGGAAAAACAAAAAGGACTCAAGATTCCGATGGTTTCTATTCTCTCAGACCAGGTATTTCACAATTGATTCAGATCTCGTGAAGGATTCCCAAAGCTTGTTTAGGATCGATAATGTGCTAGACTATGCTTATGTGCAATCCTGTTAATTCCGTGAGCTCAGATCCACTAAATTAATTTCAATCGTAGTTTATGTTAGTTGACTTTATACAAGTAAAATGGCTTTTCTATCACCCCTTTGCTGCAGAAAATCTATTTCAGGAAAGAATATGAAAATAGATAAGAGCATACATGCCGCTTATGTGAAAGCTATAAGATCGGCGCACACTTTGTTTACATAGAGCAAATAAAGATTTTCTTGATCCGCATATTACCGGCCATCATACAAAAATGAGGTGTAAGCTTAAGCGAGATAGATTGGCCGGAAATTGTCATCATTCTCGCTTAATTCCTACTATGTCACAATGTCAGACAACCGAGACATTCGGTACCACCAAATTTAAAACTCAAGTAAAAAACATGAAGGTGATTTTATCATCTTGATATTTATTTCAAAATGTTATCTATTTTACCGTTTGAAGTCCCTAAAGAATAATTCAAGTATCCGTCTACTTGTTAATATAACTCATGTTAGCTTAATATGCATTGTGGGCTCACTATCTAGAACTTCACCAGGTCAAATTGGCATCTTAACAAGTATTATTAGAGCTTGCTGCTGCAAATCTCAATTTTGTCTCACTCAAGTTTCTCTTGTTTGTTCATTCCCCCTAATCATATCTATGTCTGGTTGATCTATCTCTATCTCTTCACATGTGAGTATGTGGGTCAGATTGGTGATGGGTTATAGTCTCATATGCATCATGTAAATAGCTTATTTGTAATTCATGGTCCGACATCCTGCCTCTTCACGTGTGGGTATGATCCCAAATTTTAGGAAGTTATTAGCTTAGTGCAATAACAATGGACAACCCGACATTGTAAGCTTCGATGAAATTTCCTTCTCACATTGTTTGAGTAGAGATACATGAAAATCTTATCTTTGATTATAATGTATGCATGAACATAGTTAGTATCCCAGCACTCTTTAATTTCTTTTGAATTATTTTTACTCTTGAAATATCTAAATATATATATTAATATTCATATAATTTCTTTACTCTTTTATATTGAATGTTTCTTTTAAAATGTTAGGAATGTTAATTTTTTTAATTCATAGGATTTGAATCATATTTTATAAAAATAATGTGCATCTGAGGTCACATTTCACTTCACTCAAGCGGGCGCCTTGTGTTGTGCTTAGCGCCTAAGCCCTAGGAGGCTTTGTACTGGGTGCCTCGCACCTTTAAAACTATGTGCATGAAGATTTATTTGAGCTGGTTTTTTTCTTTTCCAAAATCCGATTTTTTGGTTAAGTTTTCTATTTTACCATCAAAATTTTAACATTTTGCACATGTAAATAATATTTGCCTTCTCTCTTTTTCTTCCTTGCTTCTTTCTCTATTTTCGTGTGATTAAAATAATTAGTGTATTCTTACACCTCTCCAAGTCAATAGATGCTTATTCAAAATTTCCTTCAAATCTTTTGCTTCTAATTGAAAGCTTTTAAAGAGTTCATTCTCTTCTATGTTTTCTAATTCGCATTTTATTTCCAGGTGGAGCAGTGCGTATAATTTAATTCCATGGAACCTACTTAAAATTTGTAGCAAAATCAAGGCATATGAACATTTCGTGTCTATAGTGATACCCGATGTGGGGCTGTAAGGTGTTCCAAGTAGTGCTGTCCTACAAGAAATTCTTTTTTGGCAGGTTAAACAAACTTCCTTTTTCTCATGGATTGTAGTTATCTTCTACCTCCAGCATTCTAGGATGTGGTTGAAGTTGGATATTTTTCTAACTTAGCATGACTCTACTTTGTTTTCCATTTTGCGCATCCGTCACCTATGCATTATTAGCTGATTTTACTTAGTCCGTCGCTAGAAACTTAAGTGTCTAAGGGTAAAGGTTCTATCCGTAAGCCTCAAATCTCAATTAACAAGGAAAACATCCTTTATTTTATATTTTTTTGATACAAACTTGTACATAATTCAAAACTTGTTTACCCTTAGGAGTAAAATCTTTCTTCATCAAGAGGGATCGAGATGAACCTGAATATGAATGTTGAAAGTTTTATGAACAAAGCCAGTTCCCCGAACATTTTTTAATTCATAAAAGTATGCACACGGGAATCGAAGATAAAAGGTAAAGTTTCATGGTTTAGGAAGGACAGACACTTTTCCAAAGGTTTCAAAGTGCTTCAGGTTTAGATAAAATTGTTGGTAGAATCAAGGATTTGCCATAGGAAATGTGTAAGAAAAGAATGTAGCACAGATAAGACGTGAACTTAAGAAAATTGTTCACTATCTTGAAGAAGGCTACAAAATAAGAATTGAAGTAAAATTCAGGCCCCGTGGATGATTTGGCAAGGGTAAGATAGGTATGAAAGTGCTATGACCCATTATGTGTCCTTAAATCGCTAAGTTATGACTTGGTTTTGTGGGTTTATAATCACTTGGGCTCCCTCCCCTTGGGCTCCCTTCCCTTGACAACTAGCTTGGCGGTGTCTCTACTCAAGTGGTTATAAACAAAGGTATTCACTGTTTTATTCCTTGGGGATGACCTCATCCCGAATTCCAGGGAGGGTTGCTACCCATGGGGTTCGCGAAGTCACCACTGTGTTGTGGGAGGGCTACTACCCGTGAGGTCCACGAAGTCACCAACCGCATGAAAGAGGGATGGATTGTTACGACCCCATCTTCGAGTCTCATAGTTGCTACGACCGGCCTTGTGGGTTTATAATCACTTAGCCCTCCCTTGATAGCTAGCGTTTAAGGGTGAGTTCTACCCAAATGATTGTAACATAAAGATGTGTAGGAAGATGAGTGCAAACCATTCAATTTTACTGCAAGTGCAGATCATAGAATTTTTAGTTCATGCTTAGGAGGTATTAGTGACATATGGAGATAGGAAGTCTAAAATCTGTGAAAGATGAGAATATGGATTTTCTTTGTAGCAAAGGTATAGACTAATTTGTTTAAAAGACCCTAATCATGAAGACAAAAGGATGAAAAGCACTTCGTAAACATATACGCAAAAAAGAAGGTCGACAAAATGCCCATGAATTATCATGATGTTAAACTTCATGTTATGTTACGTAGTTCTTTGAGTGAGTGATTTTAAGCAAACTTTATGAAGTTGCAAAGCAAGATCAAAGTGTGAAGGAATGCTAACCTATGAAATATACTATGAAGCTATTTTCTTGATAATTAAAGAGAAATTTGAACAATAAGAAAGATTTCCATATAGTGCTTATTTGACATCGAGGATGCATGCAAGGCATTTCTGGTGGAATTTATGTACCGAAAGGTGAAGAGAGAGGAGGTTGGAGCAACATGTAATCAAGGTCGCATACGAGTGTAAGAAGTATGACAAATGTTGGAGGATAGACGAATGAAATCCCGACTATTGATCTCTTGCTTTTTTGTATTGATCATCACATAACTTACTGGGTATATTCAGGGAGATGCATCACAGTCTTGTTTTATGCTGATTATATTGTTTTAATTGATGATAATAAAGAAGTTAACTCTAAGTTAGAACAACTATTAGATAGATACTTCAGAGTTTACAGTCTTCTAGTAAGGATGAGTTTCGTGAAATTTTAATGGCCAGAAAATATGTAAACAGATGGTTTTTATCATAGATTAATTAATTACCCATGAGTGAAGATCAAGGAGGATTTCTCCTTGTTAGTACAAAATGAATGAACCAGAGAAGAAAATTTGATGTATTTTGTATCATAGGAGGCCTTCCATACTACATGGAAAATTTCAGAAGATGAGTCAGAACGGTTATGCTATGGCATATAATAAGATCGTTAAGAAACAATGTGTTTGAAAAGTGAGTTTATCTGAACAAAGATAGAACAAGTGGGAATATAAGAAAAGATGGAACTGTAAATGAGTCTATTATCAAGAAAATAGAGGTGATCTAAGTTGGTTCAACCATAAGCTAATAAGGTCTATGAAAAAAATAAATTAAAATAAAGGATTTCATTCATAGTCTATGGTGTCGCAACAACGAGGTGAGTCGTAACACCTTAGTAAAATCGGGCAACAAGCAAACATGAGTGAAGGATCAAGCTTTAATTATCTATGGTTGAATTCTAGGTGAAGGACTTAATCCTCCTCGTTTTGAACATCGTCGTAAATATTCAAATATTGCTTTATTTTTATGATTGTCATGATGAGGATGAATATTTAACGATACAGATGAATCTTTAAATTTATTCATTAAGGAAGGGAATTTATTAGTTTTAATCGTGAGTCAATTAGGATTAATAGTTTGAGTCAAATTAGGCTTAGCAGCTTGGAATCAAATTAAGATTAGTAGTTAGACACCAAATTAGAATTAGAGTCAAAATAGGTCAATATAGTCCTAATATACTCGATTTTCTTAGAGATGTGAGCCTATAACAAGGTCATGTAAAAAAAAATTGATTGGTTGAATAAAATTTTGTTTTCTTTGCAAATATTACAATCCTCAATGGCGAGACTCAAATGATTTTCTTATCTATTTTTTTCCTCATTGATGAGACTCCCTAGAAAGCATTTGTGGGACTATATGTCTTTCTATCACTGCTCTTGACATATTTTTCTCTATATTTTTCAATTTTATCTCTAGCTCACCTACTCAAAATTTTAAACTAGAAACACTTATTTTGATCCTTTAAGCTTTCAAATTTGAATGACTGCAGGGACAAACAATGAGTATGATGTACCAAATTATCGGGCAGGCTATTAATAAAGCAGGCCTTGTTGATACGCATCACCCACAAGATTATTTGAACTTTTACTCGCTCGAAAGCTGGAAAGTTCATCTACGTGAAGTCCCCTTCAAACATGCAATTCTTTCCGAGAACCGTGCATTGGTATGGCATTTTCCCTCCGATGTTAATAGCTAACTATTACATGCTCTCCATCCAAAAACATTTCATCATGGGTTAAAATATCTAATGAGGGGCCACCCACTTGAATTGTATATCATTGTGGTTGAAGTATAATGCTCCATATTTCATACTTAATCGAAATTAAAGGAAAAAAGGACAGCTGAAATTAACAAACGATTCAACCTATAATTTTGTTGCTAGTAATTTGTAGTTCTATGTAATATTGGCCTTTAACTCTACATATTTGTTTGGGCTAGGTTTGGTTTTAAGGAAAGAAGCAAAAGAAAAAAAATATTAAGGTCAATAAATTATTTTTGTAAGCTACTTCAAGCTCACTTTAATTAATTTAATTCTTATACATAATGATTAAATAGTTTGAGAAGGCATAATTCGTTGATTAATTTTCATCATATTTGATTTTCTTTAGTATTTTTCATAATAAAGCCAAACATGAGAAAATTATTCTTTTAATTGCAGTAGTAGTGCCTACCAATATCATGTTCCTATCTCTTGAGTTTACACCTGAGCTAGCCTTTCATAGTCCACCCTTTATTTTTCCCATCTTTGGTTGCTTAGATCATATTTTCATAAGTTTTTGAGTCAGTATGATGTTGCATTTATCATGTAGACATATCAACTTGAGAATCATTTGTTCCATTATAGTTGAAAATCCGAGGTTATATATGTTCTACCATTATTCACCTTCGCAGTATGTTTTCGTTTTCTTTTTTCTTCTTCACGTGATTAGCTCAAAGTACCAAGCAGATTATGATTTATGTCCATGCCAAAGGGATGATAGTTGATGATGAATACAACTCTGATGGGATCCACCAATATTAACCGTAGATCCTGGATGGTTCAAGGGATACCAAATTGCCATGGGCGCTTATCAGCCAACATACACATGGTCAGGGAAGAAGACTCATCCCCGCAGCCAGGTTGCTTTCATATAATTTTTTTTTTTTGGTTTCATATTGTTTCAAAAAACATTTGCATTCATATCTCAATATTCATCTTCTGCAATTTGATACGTGTATATGGTGGCTATAGGAAATCACTGGGCCGAGCACCTAGGTGTTCTTGAGGATTGTTTTCGCGAAACCGTGAGACTCTAGAATGTGAGAAAAGTGGAATGTAAAGCATTGCCAAAACTAATTGGCATATATGCAAATAAGAATAAAGTGATGACGTGGCATTTGATGCGCATCTAATCCGTGTGAACAAAGATGGAAAAGTAACCACATTGCCCGGGTCACGAATGCTTTCCAGACGAGGTGATAGTTCGATCATCAAATCAATCTTCCCTGATGCTCTAACCACATAACTATCTCATCAAACCTTCAAAACAGAGAAGAAGACACTCTCGTTTTATGTGATTATCACATGTATGTATGTTTGTTTGTTTGTATGGAAAATAGGTTCCAAGTAGAAAACATTTATTGATGATGGGTACAACAAGCTTTCAATCTCAAGTTTCCATGATATTAAATTAAACACCTCGGGTAACGGGAAAGCTGTGAGAAACTTCTCACTTTCATTTTCTTTTAATGTTCGACCCACTCCGGTGGGTCATTTTATTTTTTTAAAATTAAAAATAATTTTTTTAGTGTCTTCTGAAATTAGGGTTTTTAGTTCACTCTCTTCCTCATGCATTCAAGTCATCTTAATCATCAGACAATCGTAAGCTCTAACCCTCCCTCAAGCTTCTACGTATTTTCTTTCTTTGTTCCATACTACGATCTTTTATAGTTTGTGCTGGTTTCTTTTCTCTCTCTTTCTCTTCCTTCTCCCTTTTGTTGTGTTTGATTAGTGAGAAAAGTGAGGAGAAGAGGGGAAATGAAGAAATTGAATCTTGCATTTTTATGTTGTTTTTCTAAAGTGATGAGAGCCTGAGCTAAGATTTAAATTTTGTCTCAATTTTCAAACAAACCGTGCTCGGTTGGATATTGGAATTTTGAGCTCCACTCGAGCTAGGTCATTTCGAGTGAAGATTTTCTCAATGAAATGTACCCCCAACTCAGACAGAAATCATTTTGTCGGAAGTCAAAAAATTTATTTTTCCTGTGCTTTCTAGATAATGACCAAAATAACTGAGTTGCCATGATGTAATGTCTGGCTGAATGTATTTGTTTTCGGGTATTATTTTATGATGAAGTGATTATTTTTTAACCTTTTTTAGGTGTTAATTAAAGGGCTCTGAGCATTGTTCTAATAAGAATGGCTTCAACAGTGGCCACCACACAATCTTGAGTAAAAGATCAGATATTCTCGTTAACAAGAGAAGGAGACCAACCTGATTATTACCCTCTAGGAGCCGGAAATGAAGTGGGCCGTTCCTGTGTCTACATGTCCTATAAAGGGAAAACCATATTGGTATACCATAATGCATTGTGCTTTTATTTTGGTTGCTAGTTTTTTTACTTCCATTTTTCAACATTAGGTTTTTAATTTGTTTGTTTCTGTTTTGTTCATGTTCTATGGTGATAGTTTGACTGTGGAATTCATCCAGCATACTTAGGCATGGCTGCTTTGCCATACTTTGATGAGATTGATCCTTCAACCATTGATGTTCTTTTTTTGGTGACACAAGATGTTCTTTTTTCCTTGTTGAATACATTGTAATGTTATTTGTTTTATAACTTAGTAATCAATAAATGAGAATGAAGCTTAGAGAATATCCTTATTGTTTTTGATATTGTAATCATGGGTATGGTCATTTTTCTGCAATTTTTTTTGAAACAATGGAATGAATCCTTCCTCAATGGTCTTACTGAGAAAAATGATCAAACAACTATTGCTAAAGAATATAAAGATTCATCCAGATCTTCCTTATCAGATCTCGTATCATTAGAGCACCGCAGATATATCTTATGGGAATGAGATCACATATAACACCCAAATTTTATGCCATCTTCCTCGAATAGCTCTGCTTCTCAATGGTTTCTTCATTAAAGTTTTAATATTTCTTTTTTCTCAAGGAATAAACTCTTGAAATTCTCAATATATGAAATAGCTTCCTATACTTGAAATCTATCACTGATTTCCATTCATCAGACTTTTTTTTGTGTTTGCAGATTCTCTTGAGCCAACTTTTCCATTTGAATCCCGATCGCATAGAGTCGATGAATGCTCATGAAACGGTCGAAAGCACATCACTAGTTAGGTATCTACCATCATAAGCATTGTAATGAGAGTATTCTCTGTAGCTGGATTGGAGTGATCACTCTATAGAAAGATTCATTCACGACAGAGGTCTTAAAGGATGCGTGTTAATGGACCTACCCCCTTGCATCTCTGTAAAAAGTGTCCATACACACACTTGAACATGTACTTTCGTACTTTCGAGCCCGAGAGGCTACAATAATCAAATCTATTAGCTGAAATCTCTTCGGAGAAGCCCCCTTTGCATCTCTGTATAAAGTGTCCATACACACACTCGAACATGTACTTTCATACTTGAGAGCCTGAGAGGCTACAATAATCAAATCTATCAGCTAAAATTCCTTTGGAGAAGCCCCAATCGCTCGCCTTCCTTGATTATGTTGAAGTTCCCATTGCTTTCCTCAGCATTGTTTTCTCGTTGAACGGGTTTATGTTAATCCTTCATACTTATCTCTCGAGCTGCTCTTTAGTCAGGTATGTGCGATATGCTCTTAATAATCATTTCATTCAAGATCTTGCATGTCTTGTCTTGTCAATGAACTTTGGTCAATCTTGAAACTTTAGAACTTTCATCTTCAGCTTTTCCTTTTTTGGTTACTTACTCTACTTTCATGTAAATCGCCCTGCTCTTTAGATGTGCTCACTTTATCAGATTGTAATGTGTTGCATTTCGTAAGTAAATCTTCACTTGATCATGCTACACTCTTCCATATTTCCTGGAGAAGGTTAGCTATTTATTTAATTAAAATTTATGCTATTACTTTGCCTATAAATTTATTAAAATGTTTGAATTTGTTCATTAGACCACATCTGGAAGGGCTTAGTTTTATGACATGCAACAAAGGCTATCTACAAGTTGCTTTTGTCTGATTTGTGAAAGTGAGCAGTTTCGCTTGAAGATATGCTATATGATGAACAAGACATTTTTCTCCATGGATAAAATTCATTGAGGAGTTTGATTTTTAGTTTGTAGATGTATGTTTCATTCTCCCCTTTTTGGAGACTAGTAATAGTTTCCTCTAATTTCCTCTGATTGTCCGAACTAATTTTGAAGCTAATCTAAATGCATCCGTTTCCTTGATTGGTTGTAAGGGACTTAGATTTGGGCCTTTTAATCTTTTTATTTTCTGGTTCTAAATTTTTTATCAATGTTATCTTTAAAGTTTCAATGAGTACTTTATTCCATGGAAAATTGGATTTGGAACAGCGAACAGTATCACTATATCGAGCTGTTTTGATTTCTAATCCTTCTCTTGTACTTCCTTTTTTGAAGGCCGGAAATGAATCATGTATCAAAGATTAGCTTAGATCCGTTTATTTAAATTTGCAGTTTGCTCTAATGTTCTATCTATCTCTTATTTGAAATTAATAATCGCGTAAACATCTACTACCTCATTCTTAAGCTTAAATCTTTCTACCATAGACATTCTTATATGAATCATAGATTCTACCTAAGTGCAAGTATTACTGTTTTAGATCTTCATCTGTGGACTTTGTTCTTCACCTTCTATAAGATTAATTGGGTTTTGTCTTCAACATAAGGAGGTTTTGGCAACTAATACTAATATAGCAAGAATTAGTCTATTAAGATTTAATTGACTATACTTCTAACATTGATTTTTTTGGTGCTCCATCACAAGATTATGCACAATTGACTATAGTTTCAAACATGTTACATAACACCAATCTAAAATATAAACTTGTTCAAAAAAGTTAAGCAATATGGTGTGTGTATTTCTCTATATGCCAAAATATTGGTTATTATATCCTGGACCGCTGCGCACGTTTGAACATTTACAACAATTGATCAGACTTAGGATTCGGGGTCTTTATCCTTTTTATTTTCCGGTTCTAAATTTTGGTCAATGTCATCTTTAAAGTTTCAATGAGTACTTTATTCCATGGAAAATCGGATTTGGAACAAATCTAACAAGATTACTATATTGAAATAAGCTGATTTCTAATCCTTTCATTTCCTTTTCAAGGCCTGAAATGGTCCATGTATCACAGATTAGCTTAGATCCGTTTATTTAAATTTGTAGTTTGCTCTAATGTTCTATATTGGGTCTCTTATTTGAAATTAATACTGCAGAAACATCTACTACCTCATTCTTAAGCTTAAATCTTTCTAAATTATAGACATTCTTATCTGAATCATAGATTCTACCTAAGTGCAAGTATTACTGTTTTAGATCTTCATCTGTGGACTTTGTTCTTCACCTTCTATAAGATTAATTGGGTTTTGTCTTCAACATAAGGAGGTTTTGGCAACTAATACTAATATAGCAAGAATTAGTCTATTAAGATTTAATCAATATACTTCTAATATTGATTTTTCGTGCTCCACACAAAGACTATGTTATCAGTTTCGACTATAGTATTCCAACATGTTACATAACACCAATCTAATAAAAATATAAAACTTGTTCAAAAAAAAAAAAAAGCAATATGGTGTGTGTATTTCATATGCCAAAATATTGGCTGCATATGTTATCCTCCCGACCAAGGCACGTTTGAACATTTACAACAATTGACTTTCGTAAGGGACTTAGATTTGGGTCTTTTAATCTTTTATTTTCCTCGTTCTAAATTCCGTCAATGTCATCTTTAAAGTTTCAATGAGTACTTTATTCCATGGAAATGGATTTGGAACAACGAATGCATCACTATATTGAGCTGCTTTTGATTTCTAATCCTTCTCTTGTACTTCCTTTTGGAAGGCCCGAAATGGTCCATGTATCGCTGCATTAGCTAGATCCGTTTATTAAATTCTTAGCTTGCTCTAATGTTCTATATTGGGTCTCTTATTTGAAATTAATACGTTGGTAAACATCTACTACCTCATTCTTAAGCTTAAATCTTTCTACCATAGACATTCTTATATGAATCATAGATTCTACCCAAGTGCAAGTATTACTGTTTTAGATCTTCATCTGTGGACTTTTTTCTTCACCTTCTATAAGATTAATTTGGTTTCATTTTCAACATAAGGAGGTTTGCAACTAATACTAATATAGCAAGAATTAGTCTATTAAGATTTAATTGACTATACTCTAATATTGATTTTTTGGTGCCCACCACAAGACTATGTTATTGTTCCTCGACTATAGTGTCAAAACATGTTACATAACACTAATCTAATAAAATATAAAACTTGTTCAAAAAAAAAGCAATATGGTGTGTGTATTTCATATGCCAAAATATCGCTGCATATAATCCTCGAATGGCTATGCACGTTTGAACATTTACAACAATTCGACTTTGATATTTTGCTTGAATTTTGTTATCTCATTTAATGTTCCTGTGAATCATAATTAAATCCATCTTTCTGTGTTATTGATTTCCATCGACTTTTGTAAAGTAAATGGTATACGATTCGTGTTACATACCGGGCATGTCTCTGAGTCACTGTGTTTATATTGATATTGGCTGTGTTCGAGTACTTTACACTGAGACTATTCCCTCGAAGAAGATCACATCTTCGTGCCGCTGAGATCCCGCAGCCTCCCCGATATTTGCATAATTGAATCCAATTTATGGTGCAACCCATCACTGAATGTGAGAGAAAAGCTGGTTTCACGTGATGTCATCCACTCAACCATTTCTCATAAATGGTTCTAATTCCTCGCATTTGCTTTAGGCGTGCCCAAGAACTTCTCCTTATCCTTGATGAGTATTGGTCTAAATCCATCTTGGTTCCATAACATCCCATATATTATGCTTCCCTCATAAAGTTGCAATGGCCGCTACTGCATATTAAGACACCTCACGAATGAGAGGATCCGCAACCAATTTGCAAATTCGAATCCTTTTGACTTCAAGCACATCTCCTTTGAAGAGCATTGAGAATTTTAACGATGTAGGTCCATCACAGATGGCGAGTCCGAGTGGTTCGTAGAGTGGGATTGTCAAGACAACTATTCAAATGTGGTGCTCGACAAGAAAATGCATGTGTTATACCCGGGTATGTCGTGGAAGGAACGCGGCAAAACCATCATCAATGAACCCAAGGAAGTTACTCTAATGAATGGTCTTACCGCTTCCCAACATGCAGTCCATCACATATCTTTCAAGCTCATGCATTTTGGTACGCATAAGTAATGCTCCCGAAGGAGCTCATGCCACCTAACACGTTTCATTCCATGGAGAGGCCAATGAGATGGGGAGGCCCAAACAGGTTATCACCCAAATTGTTGACCGCACACCAAAATTTATTTCCCAAAGAACCGTCGCCTGGTTGAGATGTATTTCAACTTAAGAAAATGGAAAACCATTGGGAGGTCATTTGAAGACCCCCGAAGCCTGAAACCGTCACGGTTTACCGGTAAAGAAAGTTGTCACTTATCGACAATGGCACCTCGATGATTCCATGTACTCGCAGCCTATCACTACAAATACTCTTTGCAGGATTACTATTGCTTACAAGTGGTGCTCTTCGGTATTGGAAGCACGGGGGCTGAAGCTAGTATGTTTGAGAGTGTGGAGTCATTGCCGATTTAAGAATTGAGGGTCCAGCCTTTCGTGGTCCATGAACGGCCGGGACAAAGTGAAGTATGAGTCAGAGAAGCATATTTCATCGTGACCGAGATCAGGATCCTATTAGCCGACATGGTTTCTAACTCGTTGTTGCTCTCGTTTAAACATCAGCCGTGAGATTCCTCTAAGGTAGTGGGTCAACTTAAGAGGCCATTAAAATCGTAAGAAACAATAAGAAAGCAGTAAAGGTTATCCATGCACTTCGCTTTCCGTTTGAGATGTAAAGTTTGGAGAGAATGGGAAACTGGTGATAAGTGTAGATGGAAATGTGGCCCATCTTGATAAACAGAGTGGGAATGTTGAGAGCGAAAACGAAGGCCTTAAGGAAAGGGTGAGAGTAGCATTCCAGCGGATCCAAAATGCTGTGAAGCCAATCCCTCTATTTTTGTTCCTAGCCCTTCCCCTCAAAGTTTTCAGACACGACTTCTTCCGACACTCAATTTTGAAAAGTTCTATATCAAAATCAATATTTCTTAGTCGCTGAATTAGCTTGCTTAGTTTAGGAAAATATTCAACATTGATCTACCTCGCCCGTCGGATCACATACATCTACTTCTTTCTTTCAGACCTACACGTGGTAACGCTCAAGAGATTTTCCTCCTTATGATCCTCGGAGCTTTTCTAACAAATGCATTATATTGTTGAACGTAGTTATCTCCCCGTAAATTATGATTATCAATGCATAACCCGAATGTTTTATTAGAAGCATGTGAATAATATTTTGTTTTCCTCGGGTTGTGCTCAGTTGCTGATAATGCTAGATCCAAAAATGCCGCGGGAAGCCAATCCCTATATAGCTCCTTTCCCTGTGTTTTCTCTCTGAATTTTAGACTTCTTCCTAATTATTTCTAGTCAACATAATTAGTTTGCTTCTTTAAGGAAAATATTGGACTTTGATCAACCTGAGCTCCCAGCTGGATCGTATTCATCATCTTTTTGTTTCTTGTACCCTTTATGTGGTAAAGCTCAAGAGATTTCCTCTTATGGGTTATGCGATTTGTGTGAGCTTCACAAATGCATTATCTGGTGAATAGAGTTATTTTCCCAGAAATTATGATTATCAATGCATAACCTGGAATATTTTTACTAGTGAAGCATGTCAACAATATTTTTGTTTTCCGGGTCAGGTTTTTTATCGTTTGATGCTAATGCTAGATTCGGGAGGGCTAAGATACAAATCTCTAAGTGATGCTTCGCCATATCTAACTTGACCCTTAAATTTTTTTGGTCCAATGTTATCCATAACGTTTGTTTCATAGCTCAAATATGTCCCTACCTTAAACAGAGAATTGGGCGTTTAACACTTTTGGCATGTCACCCACACTGACAAATTTTGTTGCCGTGAAACCGAACTCGATAAAGCTCTTTATTAACCGAAAATCTCCTCCAAATTGCATCATATGAATCCCGATTTGTTCTTGAAACCCTAATCTTTAAATTCGACTTGGATTTTAATTCCTCACCCTAGATGGTGAAACCATATAATCATGATTTTGTTCCTTCAAATTCAGAAGGTGAATATTAATTTCAGAAAAATTAGTTTAATGGCAAGAAACATATCGTATCACGGTAAAACACATCGGGGGAGTGGATATCCCTTCCCCTTCCCTCCCCTCATTGGGAATTAGAAGCAGCAAAAAGGAAAGCCTTTTGAGAGTTCCCATGGGTCAAGGATAACAATAATTAGAAGTTGTCTCTCAAGGGCGTGGTGGGTAAATAAAATCTGTAACCCCAACCCTTACCCAACTATGTTATATGTTATGTCAGTGCTTCTTTCATTAGTTTTTCATTGATGACTTTTTCTTTATTACGATTCTTTATTATTTGCAACAAAGTAAAGAATAAAGTCTAATCTACCGACATGTGTTGGTGATTCACAATTTTTATGATTTATTTTTATTAATGGAACAAAGAAAAAAGACACCTGCTTTCTCTGCTTTCCAGCAACATCACATCTCCTTTCCTCAATCATGCCTTTTTTCTTTACTTTTTAAAATGAATAAATATTTAATTTTTATTATTGTTGTTCAGCTTGATAAATCTACTTTTCAATAAATTTGATGGAATAAAAACACCAAAAATTTGAAATCCAATTTCAAGTTAAATCACACAAGGGCTCTCGCTTTTAAAGGCTTTAATGAAATCTTTATTATGTGAAGGTGGGATCATGTTAGAGTCTTTTGAATACTATATCATTTGTAATGTAAAATGAATAAATATTATTAAATTGCTATTTTGGATTGATTAAAAATTAAGTTAAATTACTTGATAGCGAATCCCTAATATATCAATTTAATAACCATTAAACATATATGTGATGAGATGGTTGATGTCTTTTCTAAACTTAATCATTGATCTTAAGTTCAACCTTAAAAATGTAATTGTGTTATGTGATAGAGTTTAAAAAAATCAATTAATCTAATGATATATTATTTAATTATATTTAATAAATCAATTAAGTTTTCACAAATTAGTTTTTTGGAAAAGTTCTAAATGTTTGAAATAATAAAAAATCATTAAAAGTAAAATAAAAATAAAAATTAAAAATTAAGTCTACAAAAAATGAATTGTCTACAAAAAAAAAAAGTCTACTTTGATATAGAGTGCAAATGGTATCATTCTAGTCCTATTGCTCCAAAAAATCACCTTGATTTTACTTATTTATTTTAAATGAATTGTCATAGTATTCAAACAAATTATTAAAAACCTATTTTCACCACCTGGGGCACAATAAATTTTTGATATGAAAATATTGGAAAATAAGAGATATCTTAGAGATTTACAGCATTTGGCAAAATATTGAGTTATCACTATTCTTAGTTGGAGTAGTTATTTACTTAGTTCGCCTTAAATGTGTGTACAAATATTGAGTGTTCAAAGCCATTAAAGTCTCATCGCATGTCTGATTTTTCGATTTGCATATTTGTTTCCCTAATTGATCGTGTAAGCCTTAAAGGATTAATTTTGGTTGTTTGGCTATGGCCCTATAGGCTGGCTTGTGTTTACATGTGAAGAAGGGTGTTAATTACGAGTATGATACTCATGTACATTATAAACCAAATTTCAATTCTCAAAAGAATTTATAATTTAAAATGGTATCAAAACAAGGACTCAATCACTTAGGTATGCTTTTAGTCTCGCTTTAAACTATTTTCTATTCTCAAAACAAAAAACAAGAAAAAATAAGGAAAATACGTTTGATTTCAAAAAAAATCGTTCAAAACAAAGAGATTTAAAACAATAAATTCATATAATAAGAACAATTTTCATGAGTGTTTTAAAACGCTTCTCAAGAACAGCTTTAAAATAGGAACCAAAACATATTGTTATTTCTTGAAAGAAACCTAAGAAGGTTTTTAATTGACAAAGACTTTAAAATGGGTCATATTGAAGTTGACACCACATATCAAAGTCATGAATGCATGTGAAACTACATGAGAAGCTTTTTTAAAACTTTTTTGTAAGTTGCATGCAAAGACTTTAAAATGAGTCAAGCATGAAATTGACACTATCTATCGAAGCCATGAATGAAAGTGCTAATATGGGGTAAGCTTTTTATTATTAAGATGATTTCAAGTTAACAAAGACTTTAAAATGGGTTAGGTAGGAACAAGTGGCGGGCTGTGCCCTCGTCCCCTCATTCAAAATTCCTTCGAATTGATCTTTTCCTACCTATCTTCTTTTTCTTCTTCGATGTGTGGGATCAACTTTCTATCTTCTCTCGATGAGCTTTGGAGAAAACGTCTCACACAAGACTTAATTACTAAGCAATTACCTCCATTCCAACTACTCATTTCTTTGCTTTTTGGATTAACCCGAATTCCTTTGGTTTAGTGGAGGTTGATTCCTTTGGTTGCTTCCCTTTCTTTAGAATATGTATTAATGATGGTAATTTTTTTTTTTATTATATAATTTTGGCATCTAATGCCCTCACAAATGTTTCACATGATCGTATTTTATAGTAATGTAGTCTCCTGACTTACCTATCTAACTTTTTTTAAAGAAATATTTGTTTAAAGAACCTTAGTTCTATATCAAATTTATAAATCCCGAGTATGTTTAGTTTCCTGCTCGAATTTTTTTAACAAAGAACCGAAATTTTATTGATTCGTAATAATAATAACTTTACATCTTGACAAAGAAATTAAATTGCTAAAAAACATTAGAGGATTATACAATATTCGCTGCTTGTTATTCAAAAGTTGACATTACCTATCAAAGTCATGAATACACATTCAAACTATGGGACAAGTTTTTATAAAGATGATTTCAAGTCCCTCAAGTATACACAATTACTTTGTTTATTTTCGATATTAGGAAGTTCACACCACATATCAATGTCTTACATTCTTAGAAACCCTAACTTTATACATACGAAAAAAAAAGAACTTTACTCTTTATTTTTAGAAATTTTTTGAAAGGTTTAACATTAGAAATAGTAGAATTTTTAGTATTACAATTTTTAAAAGCAATCGTATTTTCCATAAAATGGTAAATTAAGTCTTGTCTATTCAAAAGTTTAAGTTTCTTAGAAGTGATTAAATTGTCATTTATCTATTTAGATATTCAACATTTATTATTAGGAATGAAATGGTATCTTATTTATATGAAAACATGTTACACCTGCTACTTCAATGTCATATACCTTAAAATAAATGCAATTTTTATATAAATTTTACTTTTCTAGTGAAGAAGGTTATCTAGGATTATTATAAGACTAATATAATATGAATACTCGTCAAGATTTCATGATAACACGTGATGAATTTTCTAATTCCTAATGAACATGATATGTATCAGTAATTGAAGTGAATGTAATTGAAGTCATAAATTAAAGTTTTTAAAGATGTTCTTGGAATTGAGGAAGACTTTAAATAGATTAATTAGAGGATTTTTTTGGTGCCAAAAAGTTGATAATACCTATCAAGTTGAGCAAAGACTTTAAAATGGGTCAAGCACGAGTATTTATTTCAATTGTTTTTTCATATTTTGGTGCAAAACATAGGTTTTCAGCAAGATTATGATCACCCACTGCCCTCCACAGACATATGGATGGAATCTTGACTCAATAGGCTTTTCATAGAGTCCAAGAACACCAAAACGAAGTTCGGAAGAAGAAGTTATGACCATCCGAAGTTGGAGGGCAACAATCAGAAAAATGACAATTGTGTCCTACCCGGGCTGCTGCACACCATAGCGTGCTGCTCCACTTTGGATGAATTTCTGAGCTTGAAGGGTTCGGAATTTGGATAGACATATTTGAAGGAGATATGTTATCCTATAAGTCTTACTTTATCCGTAAATTAATTACTCAATTCGATAAGCGCGACTAAGCATGGCCAAAACACGTACCATGGGGTCGAAGAGGAAAAACTGGACAGCACCTCCTGGAATCAAAACCCACTTTAAAACTAGTTATGAACGGTCCGAAAATCGGCCACAGCAAAGTCCAATATGCATTTTCCAGCAGTCCCGAACCAAAACCGACCTGGATACCGACCTTCAAAACCCCATTCCGGACTATCCGAAAAACAGTCTCATAAATTTCCACCATTTAGTCCCATCATCTTGAGACTAAATCACAAGGCCTAATCCTCTGCCCCGAAACAACTCCATACCATTATACTTTAATCTTTTTAAAGTAAAACAAACTAAGTAGAAAAATTCTTACCTTATGGGAGTTTGTTGAAACCCAAGTTTCGTGTCCACACGTAGATCGTGACTGCATGTAACAACTTTAATACTCGAACTGGCTTCAGCTTCGACTCATCAAGTACGAAAAATCCTCCCCTTTTCTTTTTTCTCATTTCCTTCCTTTTCCTTTTCTTTTCTCCCTTCCTTTTCTTCCCTCTCTTCTACGAACCCTCTCCTCTCTACGACTCCTTTTCTTTCTTTGTTCTTTCCTTTGCTTTTCTTTTTCTCTTTCTCATTTCTTTCTTCTCATTTTTTCTCTACCACCTCTTTCCTTTCCTTTTTGTTTTTCTTTCCGCTTTTCTTTTTCTTTTTGCTTTTCTTTCTTCCTCTCGATTTGCATCACCAATGTCAAAGGAGTACCTCCTCCTCTCTTCCTCATTCCACATGTGTGGCCCTTATTTTTTTTTCCTTCATTTATTCCTTATTTCTTATTTCTTTTACGCGACATCACATCTCCCACGCCGCCTCATCAGGAGCCATCCTTTTGCTGAATCACATGGCTTTGCCAAGTGTTACTCTCTTAGGGTGCCAAGTGGCATCCCCTAATCCCACCATGTGTCATCCGACACCCTATATCTCGAAAAACATGAAACTGACACTTAATCCGACGAAATTCGACGTAGCTAGATTTTGCGAGACGATTTCAAAGGATGAGTCCGTTTCGTCATCCGAGATCTAGAAAATTTCCGTTTATTTGACTGAAATTATCATTTTACCCTTCATCCAAGAATTTGGATTTTCCGGGGTTTTACATAAATTATGTGACAAGTTTTTTAAAATGATTTGGAATTTAGAAAACACATTTTTTTTTGAAAAAAAAATTGAGGAAAGACTTAAAATGGGTCAAGTGGGACAAATTATTTTGTTTTTCTATTAAGAAGATGACAATACTTATCAAATTCAGCAAAGACTAATTTAAAGCAAGTCAAACATGAGTAATTACTTTAACATTTTTTGTTAACTCGTTTTCTATGGCTATATTTGTAAAAATCCAAAAAAAAAAATATGTTGGTGAATTTTTTGAAGATATTTGAAGATAATATGTTTCTATTATATGAATAAGTTAAAAATAAATAAAATTGATTTGAGAATAAAAAGAAATAAAATAATATATTAGATTTAATTTTATTTTTATTTTTCTTAAATTTTATTTTCTTTTACTTTTACTTCATGTTTTCTTTCTCTTGCAATTTTCTCTCAAAATTTTGGGAATCAAAGATAGGCTAAATATATTTCTTCAAGTAATGGCATTGATTCTAAGAACCGACAAGACATCAAAACAGACATGGCAAAGAGGCTTAAGAGATTTTCCTCTTCTGATTTTCGCGATTTGGATGAGCTTCACAAATGCATTATATTGTTGAACACAGTTATCTCCCCATAAATTATGATTATCAATGCATAACCTGGAATGTTTTATTGCTAGTTTCATAAATATTTTTGTTTTCCGGTCAGGTTTATCGCAAAGCTTATTTTGATTAAAAGTAAGACTATCCGGATAAAATAAAATAAATAAGTATAAATTTGATTTTATGAATTTAATCCCACACTGTAGTGGAATGAGAAGTTTCACCAACCAATAACGCAACCACCTAAGTCATAATAAGTTCTCCCCCTACTTGGGCTAGTTTATCTTTACTAAACAACAATGGCCTATGAATATCCTTCATCCTATTCCTACTCTCTCGGCTCATCATCACCCTTGCTTTTTCATACTTTCTTTCCTCGGTCTTCAATATCATCCTTCCATGTCATTTTCACGCCCGCCTCGCACTACCATCGCTTATTTCAAAAGTTGAACAAGATCAAGAAGCACTCGCTTCTAACATGAAGGCCAACTTACAATCAAACCCAAGTTTTACTTCATCTTGGTTTGACGCACTGCCATCATTGGTTCGGGAGGGCTTGTCATAGGGTCGCAAAGGTTCCGATGAACCTTTCAGAGTTTGTGGGTTTGAGAGGTACACTCCAAAATCTCAATTTTTCATCTCTCAACCTCCTTACTCTTAATTTGGATTAAGAAATTCTCCATGGAACCATTCCAACCAATATTGGTAATATTTCCAAACTTAATCACAAGTCTTGATTTTGGTTCTAATCATTTCACTGTAATACCTGAACAACTCGGCTTTAACATCAC
The DNA here is from genome assembly GCA_016808115.1 of Tetrastigma voinierianum. Lineage (NCBI taxonomy): Eukaryota > Viridiplantae > Streptophyta > Magnoliopsida > Vitales > Vitaceae > Tetrastigma > Tetrastigma voinierianum. The sequence goes on along the minus strand of JAEQBH010009720.1, from coordinate 6,248 downwards.
TTAGCTTATCTTTTGGCTTCACAATTTTTAGAGGGTCAATTCTTTCTTTTATAGGGAATTTGAAAAACTTAACTATTTTGCATCTTTATGAGAATGAGCTTTCTGGTTCCTCAAGAAATTGGATTGTTAAGATCTCTTAACGATCTTAGATTGTCATTTAATGCCTTATCGGTCCAATCCTCCTTCCATAGGTAACTGAGGAATTTGAACCAATCAGACTGTGCAAACAACTGGTTCCATTCCTCAAGAAATCGGATTGTTAAAATCTCTTAATTTATCTTGATTTAGGAATTCAATAGCCTCATTGGTCCAATCCTCTATCTCCATAGGTAAATTTTGAGGAATTTAACTACATCAGACCTTCATACCAACAAACTATCCGGTTCCATTCCTCAAGAAATTTGGATTGTTAAGACTTCTTAATGATCTTGATTTGGGAATTAACAATCTCATTAACTAACTTCATTCCATAGGTAACTTGAGGAATTTAACTAGATTGTATCTTAATACAAACGAACTTTCTGGTTCCATTCCTCAAGAAATTGGATTGTTAAGATCTCTTAATGAACTTGCTTTGGGAATTAACAATCTCATTGGTCCAATCCCTCATTCCATAGGTAACTTGAGGAATTTAACCACATTGTACCTTCATACAAACAAAATCCATTCAAGTTCCATTCCTCAAGAAATTGGATTGTTAAGATCTCTTAATGATCTTCAATTGGAAATTAACAATCTCAACGGTCCAATCCCTCATTCCATAGGTAACTTGAGGAATTTAACCACATTGTATCTTCATACAAACAAACTATCTGGTTCCATTCCTCAAGAAATTGGATTGTTAAGATCTCTTAATGATCTTGAGTTGGGAAATAACAACTTAACGTCCAATCCTCATTCCATTGGTAACTTGAGGAATTTAACTAGATTGTATCTTCATACAAACAAACTATCTGGTTCCATTCCTCAAGAAATTGGATTGTTAAGATCTCTTAATGATCTTCAATTGTCATTTAACAATCTCACTGGTCCAATCCCTCATTCCATAGGTAACTTAAGGAATTTAACCAAATTGTACCTTGGTGCAAACAAACTTTCTGGTTCCATTCCTCAAGAAATTGGATTGTTAAAATCTCTTAATGATCTTGATTTGGGAATTAACAATCACTGTCCAATCCTCATTCCATAGGTAGGTAACTCGAGGAATTTAATCATTGAATCTTCATAACTAACAAACTATCTGTTCCATTCCTCAAGAAATTGATTGTTAAAATCTCTAAATTTTCTGAATTGGGAATTAACAACCCTTAATGGTCCAATCCTCATTCCATAGGTAACTTTGAGGAATTTAACCATTATCAATCTTCTTCATACGAACAAACTATCTCGTTCCATTCCTCAAGAAATTGATTGCTAAAATCTCTAAATTTTCTTGAATTGGGAATTAACAATCTCAATGGTTCTATACCAGCTTCCATAGGAAACTTGTCCAGCTTAACCTCTTTGGGCCTTGGTCATAACAAACTTAGTGGTGCCCTTCCTCTGGAAATGAATAATATCACTCATTTGAAATTTTTGCAATTGTTTGAAAATAACTTCATTGGCCAACTACCAGACGAGATTTGCCTTGGTAAAGCACTTGTAAATTTTTCCGTCCTAGGAACCATTTCACTCGGTCTTATACCAAAGAGCTTGAGGACTGTAGACTAGCTTATCTCAGAGTTCGCTCAGTTAAACCAAATTTACCGGAGACATAGCTGAAAGTTTTATACCTAAACTCGACGAGATTGACGGTAGACATTTTTGAGGAGAGCCTAAGAAACTGTGATGCCACAAACCAACACACTTGAACATCTCCAACAACAATACTTAGTGCCATACCACCAACTTGGGAGAGAGCCACCAATTACAAACTACTTGATCTTTCCTCAAACCATTTGAGCGGGAAGATCCTAAAAGAATCAGTATGTCGTCTTTATTGCTCGAATTGCTGGCTGACCAATAACAATCTTGGCAGAAGCATTCCTTTCAAATTGGGAAAATTAGCCGATCTTCAAACCCTTGACCTGGCATCGAACAACTTAAGCGGTCAAATTCCCAAACAAATAGGGAACTTGTGGAAATTATTGTCCTTGAACTTGAGTGGGAATCGATTTGTGGATAGCATTCCGAACGAAATTGAAAGTCAGCTTTCATCTGAGTCTTGATCTTAGTCAAAATATGTTGACAGATTGCATTCCACCGTCGCCAGAGTTACTAAGACTGAGACGTTGAATCTCTCCCATAACCAGCTTTCTGGCACCATCCCACACACTTTTGATGATCTGATAAGCCTGACATCTCACGATATATCCTATAATCAGTTGGAAGGTCCTCTCCCCAAAATCAAAGCCTTCGCTCCATTTGAGGCATTTAGAAATAATAAAGATCTCTGTGGTAATAATGCCACTCATCTCAAGCCATGCAGTAGGAAGAAGGCCACGAAGTTTTCTCTCTTGATCATACTACCTCATCAGGAGCACCTATTGTTCTTATCTCGCTTTATCGCACATATTCGTCCAAAAAATTGAGGAAGAAAACAACCAAATCTACACTTGAAGCCGCCGATGTCAAAGATCTATTCACAATATTAGGACATGATGGGAAATTGTTGTATGAGCACATCATACAAGGAACTGACAATTTCAGTTCCAAACATTGTATTGGCACTGGAGGATATGGTATCACATAAGGCCGAAAGGCCAAATGGCCGGGTTGTCTGCGGAAAAAGCTTCACTACTCATCGATCAAGATCGAGATATGGCTGATTTGATGCTTTCAAAAGAGTAGATCTACGCTCTAACACAGATAAGGCATCGCAATATTGTCAAGCTTTATGGCTTCAATTCATTTGCTGAGAACTCATTTTCGATTTATGAGTTTATGGAAAAGGGGAGCTTGAGAAACATTCTAAGCAACGATGAAGAAGCAAAGAAAAACTTGGATTGGATTGTGAGGCTAAACATTGTGAAAGGTGGCTAAAGCTTTATCTTATGCACTAAGTGATTGCTCACCTCCAAGAATTCATCGAGACATAACTAGCAACAAATTGTCTGTTAGATTCGTAATTATGAAGCCCCATGTCTCCGACTTCGTAATTCCGCTTAGGCTTATAAAGCCGACTCATCTAATTGGACTTCATTTATGTGAACTTTGGTTATACCGCCTGTACCATTTTCTTAATTAGTGCGTAGTTATACTGTTATAATTTCTAGCGTGAGCAGAGCACATGTAATCTTCTTAATTTGCGTAACTTGCTTACACGATGAAGGTGGATAATAAACGGATGTTTATAGCTTCAGGTTGTAACAATGGAGGTAATTATGGGGCGGCATCCCAGGAACTCCATCTCATCATTGTTATCACGCATCCTCCTCGTGATTCACCCTCATTACTAGTGACCACACTATCGGTCATTGAATGATGTTATGGACAAGCGCCTCACTCCTTTCCGTACGAAGTAGAGCCGAAAGTAGTGGTTGCAGTGGAAGATACATTAATGCTTATGTGTCAACTCAATCCGCCAACTATGCAAATGCATTGACAGAAAGCACTCTCAATGCAAGGGGCACCACTATCGAACCGCTTCCATGATTACATCAGAACCGCTTGGTCACGGAGGCAAAATTAATACGGTCCTCACTTCTCCATGTGTATTTTTTTTATCATCCGTAATCATTGATTTATTAGACGAAAACTTTTCTGTCTCTCACTTTATAATTGACCCATAAATTGTCAGGATGCAAATTACGACTATGTTTCTACTGAGGTTTGATCATCTTCGACCGCCTCGCTTTTTGGAGAGATCTGACAAATTCTAGGTGCCGAAATGAAGTGGGTCATTCTGTGGTCTAAATGTCCTATAAAGGGAAACTATATTGGTATACCATAATGCATTGTGCATTTATTTTGGTTAGTTTTTTACTTCCATTTTTCAACATTTGGTTTTAATTTGTTTGTTTCTCGTTTTGGACATGTTCTATGGTGATAGTTTGATCAGGGAATTCATCCAAAGATACTCGTGGATGGCTTCTTTTGCCATGCTTTGATGAGATTGATCCTCTCAACCATTGATGTCCCAGACACAAAGATGTTCTTTTTCCTCGTTGAATATTGTAATGTTATTTGTTTTTATAACTTAGTAATCAATAATTGGAGAAATGAAGTGTGTAGACGGAATGAATTGCAATCCTTCAACCATTTGTTTTGATATTGTAATCCTAGGTATGGTCATTTTTCCGCAATTTTTATTTTTTAAACAATGGAATGAATTGTTCTCGAATGGTCTAATGAGAAAATGACCAAAAACAACTATTGTTAAAGCATATAAAATTTTGACTGGAACCAACAAGTAACTTACTCAGATCTTCTCTTATCAATATCCGTGCAATTAGATTACTTACGTATATATTTTCAAAGGAATGAGACTACATCTACCACCCAAATTTTATTCCCATCTTCTCGAATAAATTTTTGCTTCTTAATGGTTTCTTCATTAAAGTTTCCAATATTTCTTTTTTCTTCAAGGAATAAACTCTTGAAATTCCTCTCTTCATATGAAATAGCTTCCTTTATACTTGAAACCCACATCAAGTTTAGTATGGCCTTGAGATCTTTTGTTTGAGTAGATTTTCTTGAGCCCAACTTTTCTCCATTTGAATTCAAACTGCATGGCTGATGAATGCCCTTGAAACGGTCGAAAACACATCACTAGTTAGTTATCTACCATCGTAAGCATTGTTATGAGAGTATTCTCTGTAGCTGGATTGGAGGATCACTCTATAGAAAGACCATTCACTATTAGAGGTTCCTTTCTCCGCCTTCTGTGAGGATGGCAGGTTAATGTACTTTCATACTTGAGAGCACGAGAGGCTACAATAATCAAATCTATCAGTTAAAATTCCTTTGGAGAAGCCCCAAATATTCACCTTCTTCAATTATGTTGAAGTTCCCACGCTTCTCAAAGATTATTTTCTCTTTCCCTCGTCGAAGGGGGCTATGTTAATCACATACTTATCTCTAAGCAAAGATTGCCTCACTACAAGAAAAGGTCTGAGAGGACATTATTTAGTTGGGGCCAAAAAAATTTGCAACCAAAACATATCTTTAGTTTCATATTTATTTGAGCCGCAACTAAAAGTGACTCCATATATAATTGTAGATAGAATTGTAGTTGCATGCAAAGCGATCGTAGGGGCGGCTAGAGACATTGAAAGGTAAAAAGAGGGGCCAACCAAGGGTGAGAGTGACAGCAAGAGTAAGGACTCTGCCTAATGGATTGTTCAAATATCTAGAAAATCATGATAATTTCGATTTTTGGCTTTCTTTGATGCTTTCGACTATATCTTCTTTCTATTTCCTTTAGTTTTAAGCATTAATTTGTATGAATTTTGATATTATCTTGATTACTATGTTTTTTTGAGTTTTTGTTTGAGATTCTGTTCAAAGTAATGAAAATATTATATTTTTTCTTTGCACAGTGAACTGCTGATTGTCAAGGGTTGTATAATTGAGAAATGTATGTGCTCCTTAGTATCTTGAGGTCATTTTTCTTCGGATCTAATCTTTAATCCATGATACTTCACAACTTTCCTAGGATAATGTACAGAATTCAGCTTCAATGTTTAATCATGTTACACCATATTGCTTCTTATACCTCCAGGTAACCAAGTTACATTCCATAGAAGCACCAGAACCTATAGTTGATCTTCTATTATCGATCGAATCACCCCCTGCTTCAGACTCCATATAAACTTCCATTAAGACTGATGTTCTTCCCGAAAAAGAAAAAAGAAAGAAAAAGCCCCTACTTGGTGTGGCTTTAAGGTAGCTTTAAGAATCCTCTAACCTATTCCGTGATAAAACTTTAGTCCGTAATGCTTAAGTCATCGACAATACTAATAAGATATACTATGTCTACCGAGTTTGGAAATAAGCCTTCTACATGTCTTTGATGCCCACCGTCTATTGAATCTCCCTTAATCTCTCGCTCCTTGTTTGTGGTCAGATCTCAGAAGCGCAACATCAAGTTTGCATCTTCATATCTTAGTTTATTTCATGAGATCAAATACATGCTTTCTTTTGCAAAACAATATGCAATGCTCGGGTCTTGCTTCTTCCATTCTAAGAAAATATCTCAAGGTCCCCAAACCTTTTATCTCAAATTTTTTTCGCAAGTGGTTTATAAACTTGGAATTTCCTTAAAATTA
>JAEQBH010009719.1:0-57624 GCA_016808115.1 Tetrastigma voinierianum | reverse complement strand
GGACCCCTTCTAGTGACGGAAATCTGCCAGGCAACTCCACGATAACCTCGACGACTAGCTCGTACAATTACCATGAAGCTAATGATTAAAGCGCTGGCTTGTATTTGGAAAATGTAGGTTATAAAATTTCCACCGCTTTTCTATCAAAATCACTTTAGATTTGTAATCGGCGACTCGCGTGCCACGGTGGTCGGCCAATACAAATCACTGTATAAAACAAAATACGCTCCCGATATTTTCGAATGTCAAACTCTGTGATAAAGGACCTCGGTCTCGTCAAAAATATAGGGCAGGATAAATCAGTATAAGTTTATACGCCTTTGTTTTTCTCAAAACCATGCATACATATTTTACAAAGATATTTACATATACAAAATGTCACATTTAAGTTTTACTAGTTTTAATTTTTATATCTTATATATAATCACAGCCTGGCGTCTAGACAGAGGATCACGGAAGAATCTTTCGGCTTATTTTTGCACCTAAAAAAATTATTTTAAACGAGAAAGCGTAGGCTGACGGGCTCGATGAGTACTATAAGTTCTAAATGTTTGGCGTACCCGGCTCTGATATGAAAATGCGTACAGAAATGGTTGTAAGCGTTTATGAGAAAAGCGAGATTTTTTTTTCTGAAAACCATTTCAGCGATCACGAGAAAACTATTCTGCTTTGTTGGCATTATCTTTGAAAAGTACGATACGAAGCAATTACAACTGTGAAATGCGTGCAGAAAACTATTTATCTTCTTGAAAGCGCCCATCGATGGTGGTTAATATGCAGAAAGTGCTTATCTTTTGTGTCGAAAGTACCAACCACTTGTGGCCGTATCACGAAATAAGTGATGCCTCGGAACACCGGAACTTCTTGCTTCGGTAGTGAACCTCGGTACACTTCTGGCTAAGATGGTCACGTGGTGCGGGATCTATATAGCATAATGGAACGGATTGATAACCGATGATGGGACTTTCTCGGAACCCGACACCTCATCGCTATGTACTAAGTCATTGGCGCTAACTGTATGCCTCGAATGTGAGAGGAGAAGACTCACTATATAAATATACTATATCTAACCCCGATTGCCGACCGAGGCAATATAGTTAATCATAATATCATAACATTGCAGCACGCGATCGAAATACATCGTAGGAAGGCGAAATTTGTGCCATCTGGGGTTTTGCTAAACCGAGGCCACTTGTTTCTTAACTCTTTTGAATCGAACTTTTCTGTTGAGTATAACAATTGGGAGGTAATAAAAATGCTTTATAAATCTATATTTTTCAAGCACTTTACAAACTTGTAATTCACTGCTTTCATTTAGAAAATGATTTTTGAGTACTCACCTTTGCAAACTATTTTCTTTCAAACTCTTGTCAAACGCACTCTAGATTCTCGTCGGATGCTCAAATGTCTACAATTCATTAAATTATGAAAATGCCCTCGTTTAACGTTTTAACCTTAAAACATACTGCAGGCTTTCAAAAGTGATGTGAAACTATATCGACGAACTTGATTTCATGAAGCTTTGCGTGCTAGTCTAATTCGATATAGACATCGATAATATGATGTGAAATTGACAATCATACGCATTAAATGCCCCATAAAACTATCATTTGTAAACTTTTTGACTCAAGGGACTTTCCGCAAGAGTCACAAAATAAAGCATTTACAGAAAATTTTATCAAACTTGTCCCGACTACTCTCCTGAAATTTCCTTAATGGCTGAAAACAATTAAAAATTTGTCTGGCTTGCAAGAACACAGTCCCAAAATTCCTAAAAATTCCTAAACTCAGTCTAAAAATTTTGGGATGAAGTTCTACGACATTCCTGGTCTCGAAAATTTCAAATGCATTACACCAACCTTTAGGCGAAGTAACTTTGAGTCAAGGTAAATTACCTTTTGGTTTACGACAAAAAGAGGCGGCTAAGATATTGAGTACTTTATCGTAGCTCTTTTGCGATATACCAATTTTGCGCCTGCAACACCAGATGAAGCATCTACGGTCAGATTTTGTGAATCGAGAAAAACGAAGGAAAATAAAGAAATAAAATGGCCCTCTCACGCCCTCTCTCTTTGTCTCCACTGTCAGGTGCCCTGCGATTTTGATTTTTATCTTTTTTATTTTTATTTTATTATTTAATTATTATTGACTATTATTATTCTTTTTCTTTAATTATTATTTGGATAAATAATTTCTATTACCTCGTTCAGGTTCATTTTGTCGAAAATTTTATTTATCCTAATTGAATATTCTTTAAATATTTGCCATTTTTTTGAGATTTTCTAAATCCAGTTTCGAGTTTCACTACAGGCTTCGTCGCTGAAGTGCCGTAAATATTAGTATCTCGAATTTAAACTCTGCAGGTTACTAGATTTGTGGCGAGACGAACTTAACGACACGGTCAGTTTCGTCATCAGAGATCTAGAATTCGAACTCTGAACTATTTTGACAATTTATTATTATTATTTACTATTTAACAGCCATTATACTTTCCTTACACCTTTCCTTAATTGCAAAAGTGTCTGCAATTCTTTGAAAAGCTTTTCAAAATTTTATCACTTCTATTCTTGGGTACTTTATATGCATCTCTAGTTTATATCTTTGTACTCAATAGACGAGAGGTGTTACGAATCATATAACACAGAACATTTAGTCTCGAAATGAACAAAACTAATATAAAGAGGATACCTTAATCTGAAAACAGCGAGGAAATTATTTGCGCATACGAGCCTCACGACCTCCCATGTAGCCTCTTTAATCCCATGATCCGCCAAAACTTTGAAGCTAACGGAATGACCTTATTCGCAATACACTCTCTCGATCTACTATCTTGCATTGGTTGCTCTATACATAGGTCAAATTATCCTTTAGTTCCTGCGGCTGATCTCTGAGTACATGAGAGGGATCTGGAATGTGCCTTGCGAACATGGATACAGCTTGTTATGAACCTTAGACAACTCGGAGGAAGGTCTAATCATATGCCTCTTGGTCCCACTGGCGTAATCTCCTTATTTCTCCATATAAGACCTCGGCTTTTCGCGTCTTCGAATCACGAGGACACCTTTCCAAGGAAACTTTGAAAACCCTATCACTACCTTAAAGCGCGAATCCCTCTGACGTTTGCTCTTGTAACTTTAAATCTTTGTCCTGGCTATCTTAGTGTCTCGGCCCGGGACCAATCTGGATCTTATCTAAGGTAATCTGTACTAACTTCTGGCCCTACTTGGTCTCTCTCTCCTACTTCATCCCGGCATAGAGATGCGACACTTGGCCATACAATGCTTAAATGGAGCCATGCCACCATCTTTGAGGATTGATAAGCTGTTGTGTGAGCAGGCTCCATCGAGAGATAAATGCGTATCTGGCTTCCCTTCAGAAGCTCTATCACGCATATCTAGCATGTCACTCTAGCGTGCGAATAGTTCACTCTCTATTTGACCCATCAGCTGAGATGGAAGCGACGCTGCGCGGGTACGATCAAATTACATCACGTAAGCCGAACCGATCGGGTAGTGAATGCGGGGTCACCGATGCGAGATTATCGATATAAGACACCGCGTAATCTAACTATCTCCTCACATATAATTGGGGCCGACTTGTCCAGCGGGTCATCATTGTTGTGAGAAAATGCGTGATTTAGTTAGTCTATCCACTATCACCCGCCTTGGCATCAGTGGTGATACCAGAGTTCTCGGAAGCAGATAACAAAATCCATAGTAATCTTATCCCACTTCCATCTGGGAATCGGAAGAGTGTATCTCTGCGAGCTTAGTTATACGCCTTTTCTTGACGGGTTGAAGTATACGGATCACGATCACGCGAATTTCCTTTTTACATGCCCTTACGGTAATGCTCCCATAAGAAGTATGATACATCTTTGATTGCTGCCGGATGTAGCATATGCTGAAGAGTGAGCCTCTTTCCATGATTTCCTTTTTAGTTCACCTATTTCGGTACACATTCGACTCCCTCTAACTGTGCATCATCGTCTCCTGTCTGGAACTACGGTTTCCTACCACCCTCAAATCCTACGCCCTCGACTTAATCATCACGAAACGCGACCTTCCTTGTCGATCCACTATAAGAGGACGAACATAAAATGATGCCAACGGTGTCCACTGTGTCGGCTACTGTTGAACTCGAAGATCTCAACTCTATCAACAATGGGATATCATGCGAGATAAGCATAGGAACTATAGTTTGAACAGGCATGGCCACTGGTGTGGCCTTCCACAGGATGGTACTCTGTTGTGCGATCATAATCCTTAATCAGCGCTCGACCACTGCGTATTTTGCCTTAAGTTAGCTCTTTCGGTAAAGATATATTGCGGGCTCTTATGATCGGTGAATATCGTGAGGAACACGGGTGGCAGATAATGTCTCAGGATCTTTGAAATGGCCCACTTTCTTGTAGTTCTAAATCATGGGTTGGTAGTTGCGCTCGTGCTTCCGCTGACGAGCATAAGGCCCATCACTCTGCCATCTGCATCAAAACTGCTAACGCATGCGGAGGCATCCGCATATGCCACATAGCAGTCCTTTCTCGGCGGTGGTGCTAATCTTGTTGTCGTCAATCTGCAATAGGCTTCCTCAAAACTATCTTTAGCGGTGCTCCCGACTACTCGATTCGATCCTTTTCAATAGATTGGTCAGCGGTGTTGCTATCTTTGAAAATCCATCAACAAATTTCATGTGCGCAATCGAAGCTGCGAACGAAGCTGTTGTGGCGACTTCGGTTCACTATAACTGATCTTCGAGGATCACTGATATACCTTTGAAATGACATGACCAAGCTACGTCCAACCAAAGCGGCACTTACTAAACTTAGCGTATAACTGACGCTCTCTAAGAATCTGCAATACTGTCCGGAGATGCTCTGCATGTTCCTCTGAACTGCCTGAGTACACTAGAATGTCATCAATGAATACGATCACAAACTTATCTAAATACGGACTGAATATCTTGTTCATCAAATCCATGAACGCAGTTGGGGCATTAGTCAATCCGAATGGCATCACTAGGGAACTTCGTGGTAGTAGTATCACGATCTGACGGTCTTAGGAAACATCATTCTCCGGGACCCTCAGCGTGGTACTTGACCTTGGGTCGATCTTAGAATATGCAGATCAATACAGTGGTGGAAATAGCTCATCTATGCGAGACGGATCTTTTGATTAGTATTGTCGCCCAATTCATTGTCTATAGTCTATATACTGGCAGTATGGGTTCATCTTTCTTCTTTCACAGAAGAGAAGCCACGGAGCTCAGTGAGTGCTGGTGGGATGAAGCCACTTGCTTGCAGTTCCTCCCAGTGTACCTTCAGCTCTCCTTCTGCACCAGCGCCATTACGTGTGGGGAATGGATATCGGCTCGGTCCACAGAACTAGTTCAATAACGAACTCAATTTCTCTATCTAGGGAGTAAACACGAAATATCATCACGGAAAGACATGCAGGGAACTCTTTGAAGCTGGGGATGTCTTCAGTAGGTATCACCTATACATCTACATCACTTCTGAATGCCAAATAAACCACGGCGATACCCAGGCGTTGGCGTTGTGGCATTAATGGGACCAGAGGCGATCCTCTCTGTTCTGATTCCATCCTCTTTGGGTTTACTCTGTTGAACCAAATCTTACTTCCTTTCTTGTAACAATCATGGATACTGCTTTCTTATCGAGTTCTTTGGAAAATCGCCAATGGATCACCAATCTACTACGGAACTATCCTTCCGGATGTCATGAAGTATCCCCCATTGGATACGGAAACCACCATCACGACCATCACATGAGATTTGGGGACTCTGTCGGTGCCTCTCGGTGAAAGGTACTAAAATAAATGAATAGGTGACTCTGGGTCCACGATGCATATGCATCATGATAAATGCTTGAAATCATACGATAATCACGTCTGGTGATTATCTGCCTCTGTTATGTATTTGTAAATACTAGGAGCTTGATGCAGTACCACTGCATCTGGCTAATGGTCTTGCCTGCATATCCTGCCTCTGTGACCCTCTGCGGTCTTTGTCACCTTCCCTCTTGCACGAACCACCCACCCATTTGGCCCAGGACCGGCCCAGTGCTGGTGAATCTTCACATGCCTACCTCAGGGTCTCTAATTCTAGCGTAGACAGTCTGGATTAAAGTGAGCCATGCGTAATGGAAACATCACATCATATTCATCCTGCACTCTCAAAGTCCTCCTCGACATGTGGGGCAGTGAAGATGATCTGAATCACACCACCTCTGTGTGTGGTGATTGACGGATCCTTGCTTAGGAAATGCTACTCCTCGTCCACAGGCCTTTCTGCTTGAGTCCATTTCTTTCCTTTCTTTCTACTATGGCGACCTTGCTGGTGACTAGTCTTTGGGAGCACCTCTCTTCTTGTCTGGCGCCTGAGTTAGATGGCCCCGTCTGCCTGCACCCCAAGTGACCTCAGACTTTTCATAAAATTCTTTTAGCACTGCTTTGGCACTGTTGTATCTGATAAACCACGAGAAACCTGTGTCTCTCTGAGTCTTGGGTGGAAGAGACCTCGTGTCCACATCACCTTTTTCAATAATTATGGTGGGAAGACCTCCTGTCGTCACCATTATAATAGCTAGAAAGCTAACCTATCTAACCATAAGTACCACCTTATACGGGTGTAGGATATCATAAGTTTTGGCTAATTTAGAGGCGTTACATCATGCCCTACGCTTTCTTACGGAGCTCCGTACTGACAGTAATTCTTTGGCAACAATCATTATAACTGATCCATCGTCAAGGTACACGCCACCTAGTGCAACGGCCGTGATGGATTACTGTTTGGGGAGGCTGATTCATTAAAGCATTTTCAGATCTAGGGGTGTGCTGGGCATATCACTCTAAAGTGGTGCATAGGGTGCGAGAAGTCCTAGATCGACCTCACGACCTCGTCAGAGACATAATCTTTGTGTGAATTTCAAGGTTAAAGATTAAGTGACACTTTTCAATATCGATGTATGCAAGGATTAGCAAAACAAACATGAGTTTAGATAGAAAAATCATTATAAAAACAAGATTCTATAGAATCTTGTGGAAAACGTCTGAAAAAGAGTGACTATACTTTAAAAGCGCTCGATACCAAGTTGTGAGACCCACTTCCTAGTGACAGGAAATCTGCCGGCAACTCCACAGTAACCTCGATAATCGCTCGACCAGTTTACCATGAAGCTAAAGCGGTTAAAGCTGGCGGCGTGTTTGGAAAATGTGGGTTATAAAATTTCTCGCTTTATCGAGAATACGCCTTTAGATTTAACGAAAATCCGACATAACGGCGCGCGGTGAATGAAGCCCAAAATACAAATCTGTATAAAGGCAAATACCTCCCAATGTTTTCGAATGTATTCTAACAATAAGGACCTACGGTCCTCATTAAAATATAAGATAAGGATAAATCGGTATAAGTTTATGACTGTTTTTGCCAAAACCATGCCACATATTTTACAAGATATTTACATATACAAAATGTCATTTCAAAGTTTTTACTAGTTTTAATTTACACCTTATCTTATATATAATCACAGCACAACGTCCCGGTGGAGGATCTTTGGAAAGATCTTCGGCAGCTTTGCTGAAAAATTATTTTAAAAACGGCTTGTGAGCCGAAAGCGGGCTCGGTGAATGCTATAAGTTCTAATCTTGTATGCTGTTTGTACCCTCAATATGAAAATCTGTACATAATGGTTGTAAAAGCTGTTTATAGAAAAGCGGGTTTTTCTGTAAACCATTTATGGCCGATCACAGAAAACTATTCTGTGTGAAAGCGTGTTCCTGGCTGAAAACGATACGAAAACTAGTGCAACTCTTGAAATGCATTTTACGAAAACTATTTATCTTTGGCGCAGCTAATATCGATGTTAGTTTAATATCCCGAAAGTACTATCTGCTGTGATCGTTGACCACGTGGCCCATATGCAAAATACCAAGTGATGCCTCGGAACCTCGGAACACGGCATCATTGGTAGTTCTCGAGCATTTACGGTAAGATGGTCAGGTGAACACGGCGAGATCTATATAGCATAATGGAGCGCCGGGACCAAAATGCGGAACATGGGACCAACACCTCGCCGGTAATATGTAAGTCGTAGCTAACTATATACCTAAGATAATAGAGGCGACTCAACATATAAATATACTATATCTAACCCCGATTCTGGGCGGGCAGGTATATAGTTAGTCATAATATCCCATAACATTGCCATGCGCAATCAAATATCTGGCCAGAGCGGGCGCGCATCTGGGGTTTGCTAAGCAGACCAAGCTTGTTTCTTAACTAATCGAACTTTTAACGGTACATAACAGTGGGGTAATAAAATGCTTTATAAATCATATTTTTCAAGCACTTTACAAACTTGTAATTTAAACACTTTCATTTTGAAAATGATTTTGAGTACTCACCTTTTTCTCTACTAATTTCTTTCCAAATCTTGTCGAAGCGGCTCACAGATCTGATGGGATGCCAGAATCGTATACACAATTCGTTAGTTGAAAATGCCCTCCGATTTAACGTTTGGCCATAAAGCCTTACGAGGCTTTCAAAGTGACTATATCGAACGAACCGATTCTAACAAAACTACGTGCTAGTCCATTCGATATAGACATGGAAGTAATATGATGTAAATTGACGAAAATGTCCATACACATTAAATGCCCCATAAAAACTATACATTTTGCGAACTTTTGACTGAAAGGACTTTCCATGCAGAGTGCAAAAGCTAAAACATTTACGAAAATTTTGTAGACTTGTCTGACTGCCTCTGAAATTTCAACCTGGCCGGTAACAGGTCAAATTTAGCCACATTTGTAGAACACGATCCCGAATTTCATAAAATTTACAAACTCTGGTAAAGATTTTGGGGCCCGAGTTTACGACATTTCGGGTCTCGAGAAAATTTCAGAAGCCATTACCAACCTTTAGGCTTGAAATAACACAGTGGAAGTAAATTTTCACCTTTTAGAGTTTGACAAAATGCTAAGATATTGGTACTGTATCGTGGCTCTTTTAAAGCGTATACCAATTTTGCCTTCTGCTCAGATGAGCATACTCACGATTAGATTTTAGTAGATCTTTGAAAAGAACGAAGAAAATAAGAAGCAAATACGCCTCTATTACCACTAACGTCTCCACTTGTTAGTCCTAACGATTTTGATTTTTTATCTTTTTATTTTATTTTTTATTTATTTTATTATTATTAACTACAGTGTATTCTTTTCTTTTGGTATTATTTTGGATAAATATTTCCTATTACCTCATTCGATTCATTTTGTCGAAAAAATTTTGTTATCTAATTTGAATATTCTTTAAATATTTGCCATTTTTGAATTTTTCCTAAAATCCCATTTTAGTTTCCTCTAAACGTCAGCCTAGAAATTAAACAATGAAATGTTAAGACTGTCTGATTTAACGAACTCTGGAGTTACTAGATTTAGGTAGAACGAACTTAGCAGCCACGGTCAGTTTCCTCATCAAGAGATCTAGAGAATTTACGGGAACTTTCACCGACTATTTTGTGATTTATTATTATTATTTCTTAACTAAGCTTGTTAATTTATATTTTCCCACCCCCCTCCCGCTTTCCTCAATTGCAAGTGCCACGATTCTTTGAAAACTTTAAATTGCATCTTACCACAATGGCGGCTTGGGTGCACATATGCGCCCTTACAGTTACATGTACTGTGCACCTCATCGGAACGGGGTGTTACATCGGCCGTCCTTTTTCATCATTTATCTATTCATACCACTTGGCCCACGATCACGTGTTGTATATGACTTTCGTTGCCTCGAGAAAATACTCGTTTCACGGCACGACGCGATACCTCGGCGATGTCAACTCATTGTCTCTCGAATTTTACAAAATTTTACGTGCTAGCTAGATTTCGTGAGACGATTCCAGCATTTACTATCAGTTTCATCATCAGAATCAGAAGAATAAATTATGGATTTTTAAATTACAATTTTATGTCGAGTGCGATTTGCCCTTATTCCATGGTGGAATTTCATAGGTCTTCTGACTTAGATGTGTTTGTGTTGAATCATTGCATGTGCACTTAGGTGGGGAAGTGACCATGTAGGATAATTAACTCTGCAGGCATTACTCCTACATCGAGGGAACATTATTTCAAGTACGAGGAGTGTTCGAAAGACGAGCTCATTTAGAGGCAAAAACTTTGAGGAAAGAAAGCGAGCATGTGGCTTTGGTATTTAT
Source organism: Tetrastigma voinierianum (assembly GCA_016808115.1). NCBI lineage: Eukaryota > Viridiplantae > Streptophyta > Magnoliopsida > Vitales > Vitaceae > Tetrastigma > Tetrastigma voinierianum. The sequence goes on along the minus strand of JAEQBH010009719.1, from coordinate 47,393 downwards.
TTTGTAAAACATGTATTATAATTCTAAATTTTAATATATGTTTGTATTAAGAGTGATATAATCAACTCTTGAACTATTAATAAAATATTGGTTAGTTTTAATTGAGTATTGATGTATGGGCCCAGTGACCATTTTTTACTCATGTATAGGTCTCATGACATGAGATACGGGTTTTCAAGTGGGTTGACAGGGTTGTCAGAAAGGACCCCCCAGGTTTGGCGTCACATCTTGAGTGAAATTTAGGCTTGGGTGTAAGAATGCACGAGGCTTGGAACTGGGCTTGGGTACGAGGTCATAAAGGTGTAAACATCACTGACTTGGTATAAGCTCGATGTTGGATACTAGAGTTATAAGCAGTATCGATAAGTTAGGTATACGATTTACCTAGGACTTGTTTAGAGCTTGAGATTTAGATCATGCATCCTTTGTGCATTTGATGAATTAAATGTGATGTATTGATTAGGATTATTGTGTTGTATGTATTGTGAATTGGCAATAACTTGGTGAATAGGATATGGGAAGAATGTTGAACACTAGGGTTGAGAAAATAAAACCTTAGGAGGTTGAGAAATTTTGGGCAAAATAGTCCTGAATTAAATGAAAAAAAAAATGTGTTGAGGAAATTTTTCTGAGGTTTTACAGAGTGTAAAACAGGAAAAAAAAATTATAATGAATTTATTTGGTTCTACTGAAGATATGAAATATATATATATATATTATTTTTATTTTATTTTTGTGATCTTGCGGTGGAGTAGACAAAGGGGAAAAAAATAAAAAATAATTTAGGTATGTGAATAGTGTCTCAGGCTGTGTTTGCACCTTGAGACGCGTTTCAAATCTTAACTTGCCATTTGACATGTGTAGATGGCTAGTCGGGGAGAGGACATAGAGATTAGTCCACAGTCTGGTCGAGCACCATCGGCTTTTGACCGGCGGGCCAACTGTGGGGTCGTAGGGATTCTGCGACCTCACGCCTTTGCCTGGTACAGGGCGGTTAGAGCCAGGGAGGTCAGGTACTCAGAGATTTCAGTTCCATCTGTGCCCACTTTCATAGGTGGAGGCAGATGGTGGCGGACCATTGGTTTATGCGGAGTTGAGGGGAAAATATTGGAGCGATGGAGATTACCTCGATCTGACCAGATCGGTAGGCGCATTCCAACTAGAGGGAAGAGGCCGAGTGTGGTGGGCCCCGAATGAGGAACCTCCTAGGACTAGAGGTAATGACATGGGCGAGTTCTATGAAATTGTTCATGGCCAGTATTTTCAAACCCTTGCTAGACATCACAGGCCAAGAGTTCCTAAGTGACGGGGAAACAATGACGGTGATGGGTATGTGGCTAGATTCACCCGAGGATTGTACGTTTAGTGATGGCCATGTGGCCCTGGACATGGCCAGTCGGGAGAATGGGCTGGAGTTGTCCGTTGGGAAAGGTGTAGGCTCACTTTATGGGACATGGACTTCATGGTGAATAATACGACCATAGAGAAAGAGATAGAAGGATCTGCAGGTATTCGAGTATGGATGTTGGTGAGAAGAGGATCAATCACTTCTTCTGGTTTGAGGAAGAGCGGAAGACCACGCTTAAATGCGAGTTTCGGGACCGAGGGAGCGAAATGGGCGTTTAGTCGAGCGGGCCAAATGATATGTTATTTACAAGCCCGGCTGGGCGAGATGGGATTACCCCGAGAGGCAGGGATCAGGTTGGGACAACCGATCCCAGTTGGCCCATAAGGACAGAGAAGAGTCTGAGTTCGATGTCGCATCCTAGTATGGGTGAGGCGGTTTGAGTGTGAAGGGTGCTATCTAGCTTGCAACCGGCGGCTGAGATGGGCGAAGAGGCGAGTGTGGAGTCGAGTCGGGGACATGGCTCCTGGTAGGGACACACAGTCGGGCGGCCGAGCCAGCCATGTTATTTCTCTTGAAACCAGGTTAGGTATATGAGGCAGGGTGGTCCTAAGAAGCAAGGTCTCATGATGCTACTTGGTGAGCATCACGAAGCGTGGGATATGCAGAATCACGTTTCTACTCTTACTTAATGACCCCGAGTAGTGTTTAAATTGGATGCATCGTGATTCATTCATTGTTATCTTGTAAGGAATAAATCAGGGCTTGGAGATTGAAATTTACTCTAGAAAATTGATTATCAATGGATGTCATACTTTAGAACCCTAGGTGAGAGTTGACTGATAAGTCAGGGATCATTGATCAAGGTCTCCAGGATTACCTTATAAGTGGTTTGGGATGGCATGGTGAGGTGTGGGTGAACGGTGACATCTCGTCGAGTCGAGTGTGGGTGCACGGTATGGTCATTCACCACTCTAGGTAGGTGTGGGTTGAGTTTGTCTTTGGGACTACGTCGATGAGAGACTCATAGTTCAAATCGGAAATGAGAAATGAGTATTGTGTGTTGGAAGGAAACGAGGGGCCATTAATCCCTCGGGTGAAAAGCACGGAATTAGGGTGAAGGAGACGTGGTGTATCAGAAAGGTTACGTATGGGTGTAAGGGCATGGAGATCATCCAGAATTTACATTTGAGTGTAAGAGACTTGTGGAGATATCCGAATTTACGTGTGAGTGTAAAGGGCGTGAGATATAAATTTACGTGGGTGTAAGAGACCGAGTGGAGATATCAGTCCCGAGAATTTAATGGGTGTTAAGAGGCAGTGGAGATATCCGGAAATTTGCATTGTGGGTGTGAGAGACTAGTGGAGATATTAAATTTACGTGTGGGTGTAAGGGCCCGTGGAGATATCAAAAGGTACATTGTGGATGTAAGAGACTCCGCAGTGTAGGCGAAAAGTTCTGTTGCCCGAGAGAGAAAACACAAGGTCATGGTTATCACGTAGACTTAAGTTTGGGTGATAAAAGTAAAGATGACTGGGATTAGTTACCCATTGGCAAATTACGTCGGTGGTAGTAAATGAGGGCTCGATATGGATGTCATTCGCTGGCCACGAATTAAGTGGCGGCTATTGGATTGTCGATGATTTCACACAGCTGTGAGGATGTGTAGGGTTACATATGCACGTGGTTGGATGCGTATGTGCGTGGAATTTCATAACGAAATTCTTTTAAGGGGGGGAGAATGTGAAACCCCGAGAAAAAATCTAATTTTGTGAAAAATGGCAAAATGGTAATTTCGGTCAAAAATCTGAAGTACCTGATCTCGGATGGGAAATGACTTTGGATTAGGTCGTCTTGACAAATCTAGCCATGCCGAATTTCGTAATTCAGAGATAGTTGAAATTTGCTTGGCCCGGGGCAACCAGCGTAATCTGGGGACATGGCACATTTTTGGTGACTCCGCATTCATGCCACGTGTCGAGTAAATGAGTCAGCTTGACTCAGTGGGGCCCATGTGGACTGTGGCATCTTCTAATTTGGAGAAAATCAAGGTGGGTGGATGAAATGGATAAATCGATGACCCGATGATGGCTTGACAAGTGAGTGAGGAATGAAGAAGACTTCTTCTCCATTGGCACAATGCGTGCGATGAGAGAAGGCGATTTTGAAAAATGGAGGTTTAGAGAGAAAGTCTGACTTCTCTGAATTTCCCGACTTCGGATGTCCGGTTCTTGGCCAGGACCAAAAGCGAAGTTACAGGCGAGGCTACGCATGTGACCCACGGTTTTATGCAGTCGACAACTCACGGGGAGAGTAGGGTCTTCTCTACTCGATTATTTTTCGGTTTTAGAGCCTTGTAAATGATTTGGAGTGTTTGAAGTAGTGAATAACACCGTTTAGTCGGTCCAAAGCTTTGGTGGAATTTTGGGACCGTTTAGACGATCTCGGATTGATCATTTTGAAATAGTTCTCTTATTATTTATAATTAGCAGTTTAAATTATGGTTTTGGGTGTTGTTAGGCGGAAATGACAGTTTGAGTTCCCACAAAGTGGAATCGATGTTTGAAGTGAAGGAGCTGCCGCTAATTGCTTGCTCGGTTTGGGACTGTTAAAAACAGTCCGGATTGTAGTTGGACCAAAATGGTCCATGTAGAGTGCTTGTGTGTTTGTTGCTTGACATAAGGAGCATGAATGATGTGTGAAGGATAATAAAGCGCATGGTGTTATTGAATTAAATGGCTTGAAATGTATTGGAAAATGAGATGTTAATGCATGCTAATTGATGTGTAACAGCAGATCGCATGAATTATGAAATCAAGGAAAAAAATGTCGATTTTTCGTAGATTTTAAACGAAAAATGAGTTTAAAGTCTTGGAAAAAGATTTTTTCGAATTGGAAAAATGGAATGCAAAAAATCGGTAAATATGGAAAAAAACGGAAAATCAGATATTTTCGAAAAAATCGATTTTTCGAGAATTTGGGTAAATTATATTTTAAGGTGGCTAAGGGGAGAGAAATTAAATGGTAAACAAGGCTGCGAGAATAAAAAAAGTGTATTTTAGGAAAAAATAATTCATGTTTGGTGCGTTGTGAATGAGTTGACCGATTCTCCCCTTGACAAAGTGGGTCCCCCTTTATCTCTCTCTACTCTCTTTCTTGTGTACATCTATCATCTCTCACTTTTTAGCTCTCTCGGCTCCTCTCTCCACTCAAAAAATATGAAATTTAGACACATTTACAATCCCTAATAGTGCAGATTATTTGAACTTTAATGGAATAATTGATATGATATTAATGTTATCATGCTCAGAATATTATAAACAACAATCAGTTTTTTAATACCAGTTTTGCTTTAATGTACAATAATGTTCATTAAAATTTAAAATTCCCATGACTCAAAAAATATGAAAAGAATTAGCTAAGGGTTTCAAATCCATCAAAATACACAGGTAGCACCCTCACAACTACCAAACTATTGATTGCACTTATTTATATATAGTACAAACTTTTTATATTATTTATTATTTATTTGTTCATAATCCCTTTATAATATTTATTTTATTTTATTTTACATTATAATATAATATTTTCAAAGAATCAAATATTAATTTGAAAAGGAAAAGAATAAAAATAATATCATTTAAAAATTTAAAATTATAATATAATATTTTGAATCTCCTCATTATCTACATAATGATATTAACAAAAATAAATAAATAATATCTCTTTAATATAATAATATGCGAATAATATATTAAATATAACATATTTTAATTTAATAATTACTAATCAATTTGATTTTAATCTACCTTAATTAAGATATGAATCATTTCTCATAATCTATATAATTAAAATATGAAAAAAATTTAATACTTAGATATTTTGTAAAAATATCCACGAAATATTCCCTAAATATTTCAGATATTTCCGATATTTATTAAAATCCAAATTCACCAAAGTATATCGTGTTTCACTAGATATTTTTTATCCTTGTATGAAATATAATTGTGTGTGAGCCATTGGAAGTTGAATTGTTAATTAGCCCATGTGAGCTAATTTTTATGTTATTTCCATGAATAAATAACATGTGGTATGTATGTAAATTTTGTCGATATATGCAAGATTGATATATTGGCATTTCTTGGATGAAAATGACATAATGCATTTCATAAGCACCGGGGTGATCTAGATCAATAGGTGTGAGTGCATGACATGGAAGAAAAATGAAAATGGTTGTGAAAGGAATTTCAAGGAAGATTTTCCGAAGAATTGCTTTAGAGAGTTAATCTGACAGTTCATCTCGGAGCGGACCCTTGTTCGGAGGATTACCAACAAATTCACCTCGGAGGGTTGTCGATAGAATTTCACAAAAACTTCGTGTATGTTTCGAGAACAAAAACCTTTTGTTTGAAAGCGGTGTTTTCTCACATTTGGCTTATGCATGCATGAAGAGTCGATTGAGGCTCGAGAAGTAGGAAAGGATGAGTCACATTCTCATCCATATCATATGGTATTCAAGTAGGATCATGTTGCTTGAATGTGTTTGTGTTCAGATCATTGCATGCACCCAGGTGGGAGTAACCCATGTATGATAATTCGACTCACTGGGAGGAACATTATTTCAGGTACAGGGAGTGTTCGGGAAGACGAAGCTCACTAAAGTCCGCTTTTGAGAAGAAATCCGACATGGCTTTAGTATTTATTTGTAAAACATGTATTATAATTCCAAATTTTAATATATGTTTTGTATTAAAGTGATGCAATCAACTCTTGAGCTGACAACAAAATAGTTGGGTTAGATTTTGTTGAAGTAATTGATGCTGTCGGTCAGGGAAATTGGCCATTTTACTCATATATGGGTGTCATGACATAGGAACCTTAGGTTTTAACGGGTTGACAGTTGTCAGCGGACCCTCGGAGTTTTGGGGCGTTCTGATCATTACCAGTTGCTAAGACTATATATTGTTAAAACCACATTGGGTTCGAACTCTGAACCTTCTTGACACCGACCCAGTTAATCGATAAATGTATCGGTCATATAATATTATGTAAATAAAACTCGTTTTGGTCTAAATCAATGCAAATGCATCGGTCATACAAGTAATAAAATGGATTATAAGTCCAGATATCATTCCCATAAAGATTTGTGAGAAAATCTAAAGATCAACTATCCCTATGACTCAAGAAAATTACTATTTGAACTACTGTTTTCTATGATTTGTAAAATAGCTAACAAAACTTTAATGAAAATACTTTTGCCAAATTTTCTTTAATTAAAGAAGTCTAAACAGAAGAATCAGGAATTTCAATGATAGAAATAACTCTTGCGAGAATAAAATGAGTGTTATGATTATCGATTTATAGCAGGTTAACGAAGTACTATGAAGGACATGAATCCTGGATTTGTCTAAGAGCAGGGTAGTATAGCCTTGAAATACCTCATGACACTACACATTTTACTGTTTAGCATACCATATTCCTAAACTAGGTCAATGGGTCTAAATAGCTACTTTTAGGATTTGATCATCTTGAAGATTGAATGTTTTCCTAAACCGGTGTTCTGACCATCTCCTGGGGGTGAGAAGGCCCAATTTGCCCCCATAGACAGGGTAACACAAGCCTTCTCCAATACAATTGGTACCTCGGTCTGCAATTTATTAGAATGCTCTTTCTCCTTAATTAGAATCTATGCTAACACGAGATTAAGATTATTTTTCCAAATTGAGACGAGACCTCCAAATATTAAACTAATAAATCAATAGATGGTTCTTATGCCTTGGGAACACACTTCTACTGTCACCTAGAAGGGAACCTTGAAATCATAGGTTAGAACTTCTCAGTGATTTATCAAAGTGATCCTTAGAGTGCATTAGTTCAATGGATATCAGTGAAATGTACCCTCAAGTCACTGCTCTTTGCTCTCAGGTGAGTGCATCCTTGTATTACACTTAGGGATCCCTGAAATCAAAGCACATATATAATTCTTCTACAGGTACATAAAACTGATATTCGAACCTTTGATAGCCAGAACAACTTATTACAAAGCGTGCCATTAAATCCAATCTAGTTTTTCATACTAACATCATTTAATACTCTAATGATCGTAAAAACACTAGATTTCTTCCCAAAGGAACTCATCCTTCGATAGTAGATACAAATGACAATGACTAGTTGATCAAACAAATTCATTGAAATTGTAAATAAGCGAATACACTCTATTCAATAAAATTTCCAAATTCCCACTTAAATTCGAGACATAAATGGCTTCGATATACAATGATCTCGACTCACATTTCCTTTCGGATTGACTACTCTAATCTAATAGAAAAGAAAAATAAATCTTAAAAAAAAAAAAAAAATATATATATATATATATATATATATATATATATATATATATATATATATATATATATATATATATATATACTAAAAGATACTTTAACTCCTCGAAAAGCTCAAAAAACTAGTGAGAAAAATTTGTTGAAAGGTTGTGCACTCCACCACAAGACTTCTATTTATAGGCCCCGATCATTGGGCCTTGAAAGCGAGAGGCGAAAAGAGCACGGACTTGAAGAGCCCTGAATTTACGCCCTAGTCGCGCTAATGTTGTGGCCTGTGTTTGCGACATTTGGCTGGCACATCGATGTCGTGAAGCAACTTTGTGTGCGAGCGACCCCAGATTTTGCATGTCCATCTGATAGCGCCCGTTGATGTCATGGCTAATGTCGCGACTCTGAATTTCAATGTCGCGACATTACTCTTTCTTGTTTTGTTCACTTTAGCGGATCATCGACGTTTGATCCCGAATCATGACATTGTAGACAGTTTTAACACGGCGATGTTGCTACATTGAAGTTGATGTTGTGACATTGAAGTTGATGTTCGACATTGGTGTGTTATGATGCTTTTTTAGCCAGTATAATAAAGCGTTGATTATCTATCCGCGACATTGTCCATTCTTGGTGTGACTCAAGTGTGATGGCGAGACATTGCATTTGCTGCCAGCACTACGCGTTTCTTTTTGATTTTCTTATTTTCTTTAAATTTTCTACAAAACACAAATTTGGGTTAAGACTCTCTAATTTTTCAATTGAATTGAACTTTAAGCCCCTTGAATATATGAAGAAATGGCCTTAAAAAAATAAGTAAATTTAGACAATCAACTCCCACTTAAACTTAAAGTTTTGCAGCGTCTAAGCGAAAGAAAGACTATTGTTTTGATAATCTCGAAGCCAGAAAATTTGATTTTTTAAGGACATTTTTGTTTTAATCTATCTTTTCATTATCGCACACTCGATCGCATACGGTAATTTGGATTCGATGAGATATCGGTTGTGATATCCAATTCCAACTAAACTAATTTTATGAATCCTGCAAAAATTTTGATATAGATCGTCAAATTAGTAGAAAATTCATAGGTGTAAACAAATCTGAGTTCTTAACCTCGGAAGTGAGTGTGTCTTGGTCTTCCCTTAACATATTTGCAAGTTAGATGGCCTTATTAGACACATTGTAGCAGTTAGTGTCTTGGTGAGCTTTGGAGTCCTCTACATGACTTAACTGAGTGTGTGCTCTCGCTCATCATGACATAACACAACCACCCAGGATCAAATAGGTCTTTTAGGCTTGCAATGTGTGGCTTGGGTACACTTGGGTGAATGGCCCGGACATTTAAATTCCATTTTGATGCACCTACTTTCTCAACGTGCGCCTAACATCAAATAGCTGCTTTCACATTCGAACTTTTTCAAGGCCTGAGCTTGTTTTGGTGCATCTTTTCCATGTTTTCCACTATGAAACTTTCTTTCTTTACTCTGTTTCAAACTCAATTTCTCGATTCACTCTTTTCTTTCATTTTGTTCAAGGTTAGGAGATGGTGCGATGTTTTTGCCTTTTTAAACTTTCTGTTGCCAACTGGCTTTAGTCGTGACTCCCATACAGTTGACATTGGGGTGTTAGGTGTAGAACACCCCTAAGAACTTAATGGCTCGAGGGAAGAAGGCTACAGAGGCCTCCAACTCATTTCTCATAAGCCCAGCACTCTATATATATATATATATATATATATTTAACTATGTGAGTACATGTTGGCACACTCTTTTTTGTACATCTTTTCTCCGTTTCTTTTCTCTCCATCCTTAATTCTCAGCTCCTTCCATACTTTTCAATTTGTACTCCCTGACTTGTCCTCTTGATCACCTTTTGCTTGGCTGCAATTTTGAAAGTGAGCTCAGTTCTTTCTTGAAAAGATTAGAGAATTTCAGGAATGGTTAAGGTTCTTTCATGTGGCTTTGATGATGAAATAGGAATTTAAGCTCAAATAATGTACTAGGGTATAAGCATATAGAATATTACAAGGTAGGCTATGAAAGGCTCAAACATATGCAAGGTGGCACTAAAATGCATTTCTGTTAGTTGTGATGCCTAGGATTTCGCCTTGAAAAATAATACAACAAATTCTAGGACCTTTTGAGACTAAATTTATTGTGAACCCTATAAGGTGTTCCTAACCCAAGCATAATCAGTTTTCAATGTACTTTTGACCAGTGTTCCCTCTTGTCGATCATTAGAAGCATCTTTATTCAGTAAACTAAGTGTGCTGATTAACATTAATATCGCTTTTCTTTTTAGAACCTAAAATTTTAGCCTATTGTCCGTGACATCACAACTTTGATTATGTTCCACTTACTCTGCCCACATTCTGTGCTCTTATACAATTCAACAGTTCATTTTGATTTACCAATTTAGTTCATTCATCCTTAATAATAGCATAAGCAACTTAACATTCTCGATTCAACCAAACAACCAATCCTGCTTTAATAATTCGAGAAGTATGCAATGCAAAATATTAGCAAAACACAGTGCATAACTACCGGAAATTTAAGTTTTTCTCATTTGATTTTAGTTTCTGTCTAATACGGCTCAAACACTGATATTTCAACCTTTTATCAATTCTACTCAATAATTAAGTTCATTCATACAACTGAATTCTCAATTATTTATTAAAAGCGATCTAATTCAAAATTATTCTTTACATATCCACAGATAAAATAAATAGAAAATAAGAAGAAGAAGAAAAAGAAAATTCACAAGCACACCTGACTTTTTTAAGCCCAGTATTTTCATTAAGATTATAATTACAAGCGGAATTACAAAGAGACACCGCAGGAGAGAGAGAGAGAGAGAGAGAGAGAGAGAGAAGGTAGCCGTTTCTTTTTCCTATCGGGATTTGGGTTTTGAGGTTGACTAGTTCATAGTAACCCGACGAGATGGTGTGAAGTCAGAGATGGAGGATGAGGTTTTAAGCTATTGTGTCTCCTGGGGTGGTTTGTCATCCATTCGACATCACGGCATTCGGCACTTATGTCATTTGTCTTCCTCGATAAATTAGAGAACCCTCAAACTCACCTTGGGCATTGTACATTTTTATCATGTTGGAGTTGACCATGTCCAGGCTCTCAGCCCACAATTTCTCCCTATAGTTCAAGGAGGCTTCCATCTCCTCATCCCTGTTATGGATGGTGGCCCTTATCTCCTTCTGGTGCTCCTTGTACAAATGCCCAAGGCATCGACCTTTTTGTAGCATATTCTGCTCCATCCTCTTTCTCTCTTACCTCCGGGATCTTTAGTAGCTCGATCCCTCTTTAATTGCTCATTAATAAATGCCTTCTCTCAGATACTCTCTGAATTTTAACTCTCGAACTGTGCTCGCTTTCAACCAACTCTCTCTTATTCTTGTCTCTTTTCTTTGGAGGGCTGTTGCTAGAGTGTTCTCTCTCTTCTTTATTTGGTCTTAAAGGTGGTTGTCTCTTCACTTGAGCTCTTCTCTTATTTGCTCATCCCTCTCCCTCATTTCTGCTTTCATTTCTTCGATGGGATAACTTGATTCAATTTTGCCTTGTTACGACCATGTTTTCCTTTTTTCTTTAGCTCACAGTTGGAGTTGGTGTCCTTTGATCTGCTGATGGGAAAACCTTGCATTTGCTACGAATATGCTTCAAAATCCCTTCTCTCTTTACTACTAGCTTCCTCTTTAGATAAAATTGTAGGGGCTGGCTCCATGGGTTGTTATGTTGATTCTGCCCTCTTCCTCTTTCTGTTAGGCTTCTCTATTCTCTCACGCTCCTTACTCTCAACTAGAGCCTTGATGACTCCAATAAGAGTGAGATGAGATTGTAGGGCACCTCTCTTCTTCCCCTTCATTGAATTTACTTTCCCCATTGATGCACAAAGTGTGATCAAAGAGGGGGTGGGAATATTCAGAAAAATTTTCCTCTTTCATAGTCTAAGGCAATTATCTTCCCACATTAGCTCCTGCTTAGTTTACAGCCATCTAAAGTATTGTGTGGTCTGTCTCTGAGTTAAAGACATGTTTTGAGGAGCTTCATGAGAATTTTACAAAGTAAGCAAACCTTGTTGATTTTTGTGAGGTCCCCTATGTTTAGGAAGGCATTGGAGATGGTCTTCGTTCTATATTCCCATGACCATGGTGAGCTCTTTTGCAATTTCTTCGAAATTGGGGTTCTTTTGGAGTTGCTCATATTCGGTGCAACGTCCCCTTTCTCGGAGTCCAAACAGTTGGGAGATGACGCTTTCTCCAAAAGGGACCCATCTCCCATTGATATAGCAAGTCAGGTTTCTTCTCTCTCCCAAGTTAGCGTAGAATTCTTTTACGGAGCTCTTCGCCTACTGGAAATCTTTCACCACGACTCCCCATCCTTTTCTTTCTACTTCCTCGTGAAGGGTGTAACTAACCCCTGAATCCTCTATCCTCGACGAACCCCTTCTTGGCGAGACTCTTCGTAGCCTCGCCCCCTTTTGAAAAAAACTAATAGCTTCTCACACTCGACTTCCACTCCCATTGTAGCGCCCTCTGACTTGACAGTGTCAAGCGAGGGTGTCATTTATTTTTTTTTCTTGTTTACTATAAACTTGTTCATTCATATCTTTATTAAACATTTAGCAAATATATTAATAGCAATGATTACAAAATATATTCAAACTCCATAAATGGGAGTGTTCAACATATCTGAGCTTTACATTGTTTACTGCAACAAAATCATATAAAATGATATAGGAGTCTTGTTAGACACCTAGTATTGTGTTGACCTTTGTTATTGATGCGGATTGTACGGGCTTCAAGTTCCTTCTTCTATACCTGCAGATTAAACACCGTTAACTAGCTTATAGCTTAGTGGGAATAAATATAGTGGGACCTAATAAAGGTCATCACACTAGACACATGCATATACATTTAACCTGCAGTATACTTATACGGCCTTACATGCATATTTCATACATGTAATTTACACATGATTATACATACTTCATATTTACTTATCATTGTTCATATATATTTACGTTTCTTGTTCTTGTCCACCTGATATACTTGTCATCACATAGTGATTAGTGCCGAAAGTGCTATTTTTAATTTTATTTGTTGTAGGTTTTGGCGCTTTTTGTGTACTAATCAACAGTCTTAGGTGCACATTAAGGTCTCGGCTATTCTACTGATTACATTTTGTGACTAATTTTGTAGTTTTTCCAAGCTATTTATGCCAAATTTGTTGAGTCGGTCAAGCACGACCAATTAAGTCTTCGGCATTCTGAATCGAGAAATTAGAAACGAGAAAAGACTTGAGAAGAAGAACAAAAAGTCGAGATTTTAATGGGATTAAGAAGATGCATTTAGATGATGACATATGATTAAACTTTTCAGGCAGCGGGATCCATTTTATGTTGAAGCAGACACACTGTTTTTCTTAGAAATGTCAGGCTAGCTCAGACTTAAAATGTTCCTTGAGTGAAAATCTATCTCTAAAAATCTACCTACATTAACTAATAAGTGACTACTAATGAATTTCGAGTGGATCTAAATAGCATCCACCTAAACCTAAAAACTTACCAAGTAGGTTAGCAAAAGTCACATTAAGAGATTTAAACTATTATGAAATAGAACATAAATACCCATAAATGCTTGCATTAAATACATGATAGCTAGTCATTTTTACCAGGAGCCCTAGCCTGAAGTAGCCCTCCTCTTCAAGGATGAAGGGGTTTAGCCAATCATCCCATGAGTTGTCATTCTCGAGGGTGTTTGGCAGCCCAGAAAATAAAGGAAAACAAGAAAATGAGAGGAAGCGGCGAGAAGGCGACCGCCCCCGGTGCTGCATTTCAAGCCAAACGAAATAATCGACCCTTGTCTCTCTCTGATGTTTAAGCTTATAGAGCTCAAGGAAAGAATACCAAAATACCCTCAATACACACACTTATCGCGGAGGAAAAATGGGAAAAAGAGTCGAAGCGGTAGCAAAAAGTCAAAATTTTGCGGAGAAATTTCTGGGTCTGGTTGGCACTAGGTGAAGTGGTGCGAAATTTCGCACGGTGAGAATTTCGCACCCTGATGCGAAAATCTCGACTTGTTCTGCTCTTCTTCTGCTCCTTCTTTTGCTCCTTCCTAATTTTCTGATCTGTAATCTGCAGGAGTTTATTTCGGTCGTCGTGCTTGGATCGCTCAACAAAATTTGGCATAAATAGCTTGCAAAAACTACAAAATTAGCCCTGAAAATGCAATATTCGGTAGAATGGCAGGGACCTTAATGTACCGTCGAGGTTGGTCGGTTGATTAGTACACAAAAGCACCCCAAAACCTACAATAAATAGGGCTTAAAATATAGCACTTTTTAGGCACTAATCACACCAGCAGTGCTATGCTTCTCATATCATGTCATATAATGTCATTTTTATCATATTGAATAATTTGCGTATTCTTGTCATTTGCTTTTATGTTTCCAAGCACGCAAATATCTTACCGAAGTGGATCACGGAAAGCGTATGTACACAAAGGTACTATCACTATACGAGACAGTGATTTCTATCTGTATGATCCAAACGGGACGTATAATGATTTGAGAAGCGGGATCTATGTCATCGACCAACGAGGCCTGATATCACATGAAAATATGTTGGGCTTATTTGTATCGCACATAGGCGTGCATCATCCCGACTTCTGGAGTCATATGACGATCAGTTTTATTATGTTTCTTAACTGCAATCTTTTAGGTATCAGAAAATATATCTTATATACATGAATAATTATTGAAGTATACATGTATACTTATGAAAATTCATTTATCCAAATAATCTCTATAAGCATTTAAAAAACGCGCTTTTTCATATACAAAATTATCGTGTATTCTCTTTGCTTTCATAACACATGTTATCATGATCAACTTACTATGATGCATTACTTCATATAACAATACATTTATATAGCCTTTATATAGTTTTCGTTCCATAACAAATTATGCTTGAAAACGATTCGAGGGCAATTCCAAAGTCCATTTTAAACTACAATTTTGACAGCCATGCTTGAGATTATTTAGAAAGTGATCTTTCTAACTTTCCCGTACTCCCTATGTCTTAAGTTTCTTATGGTTCAAAATCATGTCATTTGGACTTTTAATTTGGGTGATATGGTCTAAACATTCCGAACTGCTCCTAGACAATTTCTAGGAACAGAATCTGGAATTGTGTCCTATATTTGAAAATTTTCTGGAACATTAGAGACCTCAGTTGACCATGCTTCTTCATGAAAGTTATTCTCCCGAATGTTTAGTTTGTAAAAAATTTGAATCATCTCATTTGGATGAGTATAACTCAAGTTATGATTTAAATAGCAGAATTACTCGATTCGAGGAAATTTATTATGAGGCAATTCAGAGACGGGTGTTCTCTTACTTTGTTAATAATTTTCTGGAGTCCTAATGGGGTCCCAATTTAGATATAATTATTTCAGGGAGATTTGTTCTCCTAGAAGTCCTAGTTTACCTAGAATTTGAATCCACTCAATTTGGATAAGTGAAACTCAACTTATGACCTAAATACCAAAAGCGAAACCGAGTGTATGTCAAATTGATCAGAAATAAGTCTCACTTTGACAAATTTTCCTAGGTACCAACGGGGTCCAAATTTACATATACCTATTTAAAATTTGTTCTTCAGTATAGTTTACCTAGAATTTTGAATCCCTTTCAATTTGAGATGGTGATGGCGAAACAAAAACATAGTTTAAAAAAGCAGGAAAAACATCTTACCTAAACCTGGCATTTCTGCATCAAAATTGCCATAAAATTTGAGGACCACAGCAAGCCAAACAGCATTCAAACAAGGATTCTACACAAAGAGGTATTTCAAACCTCGAACAAGTATCCATAAAAATCTAACAAGTTCCATGCGAATTCCATACAAATTCATACCAAAATTCCCTTACATATCCATACTGATTTCTTCCTTTCTCCTTGAACTTCTCTTTAACTACTTCTTCTCCTCTTCTTATTCTCTCTTTCTTCTCTTTTCTATCCTCTCCTTTCTCTTTTCTCCTCTCTCTCCCTCATTAAAAGCCACCAAGTGGATATTTTGGGTCTTGGGATAAGGCCGTATTTTGGCCTTATCAGACCTGACATCAAATTCTATTTTTCTTATTTGGTCATCTTCCATCATTCCATTCTAACATTCAATTTCCTACTTTTTAACATACAATCTTTTCTTCTTATGTCATTTAGGTCCTTAATTGGCAATTTACCAATTTATCCTTGACTTTGTAATGTGATGCAGGTTTTAGCATTTTCTCACTTAAAGCTTTAAATTCGAAAAAATATACATTTACTTTATTATCACCCCATAAACATATTTATAAACGACTAGGGCTTTATAATTTGGGTGTTATATCACGATCTCTTTCTCTCCTTTACGAAAGCAGTTTCCTAGTTTTTCGGTTTGTTCGTTCTTTCTCAGCACTTCCCTCCATAATGTTCTCAGCGACTGCTTGTCTGGGTAAGGTAGCTAGAGCTAGACATCTTTCGAGTTTCGAAAATGGAGGTGAAAGGTTTGGGCTCAGTTGAAAATTTTGGTTTGGATTTGAAATTGCTGCTGAAGTGTCCTTTCAAATGGAGCGGCCTTGTAAGTGCGATGCGACGGTAGTGTTGATGTCGCGACATTGACTTACATTTTTAAGTGCTTTACTCAATATCGCGATATTAGGGTTGTAATGTCGCGACTCCACTTTGATGTCGCGACATTGAGATTTAGATGTCGCATCATTATGTAGAATGTCACGACTCTAATGAGAATGTTGCGACATTGGGAAACTTTTGGAGCTGATGTCACGACATTGAAATGAGTTTTTCTTTTTCCTGATTCTTGCCTATTTTCAGCAATTTTTGTTCATTTCTACATCCTCAAATCATGCTTGTGAATACAAAATCTAACAAGAACTAATCATCTCAATTCAAGCATGTCCAAATAAGCTCAATTCTCAACTCAATACAATTCAACAAACATTCTTGGTACTGCAACAATTATTATTCAAAGAATAAAGGAGTTTTTGTACGATCAAGAATATATTTTTTTTATACATTTCTGGATAAAAGAATAAACTCCCAGACTTGCATTATATTTTGTTTAGAACAAGGTCTTAGGAAATAAACTCCTTATTGGTCAGTGTGCTTCAATTGCGTTTAAGGCCAGGTGGCTAAATTGAATTTTCTAAGATGTGCGAAACTGCGTTGTGCGAGAATCGACGAAACTTAAACGGCATGGTTCAAATGATCTAAAACAAGTACTCAATTGGATATTATTCAACACTAAATTCTAAACAAAATCAAACTTATTAAATTAAAAAAAAAAAAAAATTTTGGCGGGTTCGCATATAAATGATTAATAATTTTTATGTCTTTAGCTGAACATTGTGCAGTTCGCTCTCTTTTATAAAAACATGAATTTTTTCAATCTCATTTTTTAATCAGGAGTGTTCTTCATTTCAAATTTATCCAAGTAATGTTTTTGATTCTTTTAATGATGTCTTTGAACTCATTCCACAATTTGATTATTAGTGTCTTCTTGGTGTAGTGCAAATCCATGATGACAAAATTACTCGTCATGGATTAAGAAATTTTGCGGAAAAATTAAGACATGATTGTCACAGTGGGTTAAATATCTGCTTTGAACTTTTTCATGAGGTCGCTTTGATCATGCGTTTGCAGTCTTTTCCATGTGATTAATAACATGCAAACTTCATTCTTAGCTTTTCTGGTTCGTTCATAGTGATCTCTTCGCCTCTTAGTGACTTGAAATCCGCGGTTCCAACGCGATTGCTGCGTAAACGTACATTCCAGCTCGAGAGTAATAGAGCTTTCAATACAATCGGCGAGAGGACGTTCTAATAGGGTTATAAGCGGTCTGTATTTAAAGTGCATCATCTTCTTTGGCGATTATTTCTGCGCATTTCTTTATTTTCCTCCGGCCATATTCTTTATCGCCATTGATTGAGGGCGATCAGCGATCATAACATGTCGGCTCGTATCTGCCAGGTTTTTCCAGGCAACTTATTTGAAAAGTGGCGCCTCGTCATGTGGTTCCTTGAGGCTCCATATCACCTTAAAGATGTTTATTTTTGAATAACTGCATTTATCGTTATCATTTGGACAAAAGCTGAAACACCACCCCAATTGGATACATAATTACAAACCGAGGAATGTGTAGATTTAAAATAAGGGTGGAGAAGATCTTATAAGTCTATCCCCATTACATAAGAAATGCCATTGGTTCCTTATAGAAATCTCATTTCTTATTTTTATGTTCAAATTTCTCGACATACATCACGGTGCTTCACCAGGACAAACAATCCTGAATAGAATTAATAATGAGAGCTAATTTGAGGAGGAATTTGCACTGCAGGTTTCATGTCTCTTACAAAGTGTCATCATATAGTGGTACAGGCGTTTATCTATAATTCCACCACCATGACCTATCTGGTACATCTTAGATAATATAGATATCATTATCTTCTCTTTTTGCGATTGATTGATCCATATCATAAAATCTGGCGTCATTATCAACTGCATCTCGATAATTCAATTCTTGGTGGCATAATACCATGTGCTAAAATTAGTTTACTATCTTTCAGCCATCTTCAAATTATGACTGTCATCTGAAATGGTTATCCATAAGCGATTCACTCTTAAATTTCAATCCTCTCTTCAGCACCCCGATAAGCTTCTCTGTCGGATAAGTGATCCGGGTTCATCACATTCATCATAGTACTTTTGTGTTTTGTCCTCCAGTCAGATTAATGGCAATACTTCATCTGATGGAGTCTGGTTTGCATCAATGTATGAGATGTGATTGTTGCATTAGTCTTATGTATGATGACATAGGTCCGTCATATATTATCCTTTTCACGAAAAACATTTACAACATCTATCATTTTATGATTAAGTAAGTTTCTCTTTATTAGCTTCATTAAAAGTCTTCTTGGCATAGTATATAGCTTTGAAGATTTCTCTATTCTACGCCTAAAAACATCATTGCCGTCGCTGGCGCCAGCGCGTCACCAAGTTTCATCAGTCAAAATTATTGTTGTATGATTAGAACTATCTAACGATCTAGATTTGTTCCTCAAATGCAAACTGCATGCTTCATCAAATTATAATTTTGTCTTCTAGCGGTCCTTCCATATGGTCAGCGTTTTGAGAAGTCTTTTATGAATACTATAAAATCTACATACCCAAGAACTGCTGATTCCTTTCCTGGTTTGGTGTGGGTTTTATTGGAAGATATTTTGGCAGATCCTTCCGGCTGCTTTGCAAATTTATGCACACACGACATTGTGCCCGGTCTTGAATGTCAGCGCATCTGCTTTAAGGCCAAGTTATATTCCTTACACCTCTGAGTTAGTTCCAGTGCTCTGTGACTCTGAAACTTATTATTCGATCGTCGTAAAATTTCATTATCTCTATCTTACTAGTGAGGAAGATGGACATCATACATACATTCAAAGAAATTGTTGTTGATTACATTATGATCTATTCGTTCCATCTTAAACATAAATCTGCAGACGTGGATAATAAGTCTTTTCTTGACCTTAGATTGTGTGACTATTTGGTTGTAAATGGAATAGTATGAAACAATAGATGTGAATGACACCTTATTTGTGCAGCATGCCAGGTTAAATGATTGAGAAGTGATCTTTTTGGATTTGTATGTTGAGTTTCTGGCAGGTCTCATCTTTTATCTCCATCTGAGTCATATTAAAAGTGAGGTATCAACTCATTTTTCTCATTTCTTTCACTCATCATTCACCCCTTCTTTGGAACTACATGGCCTTGACTCACCTAGGAGTGATAATATAGCGTATATGCTCATCATAAATTGGCGATTGGAACCTCCCTTCACTGCATCTTATTAAATGGGTTTCAGCCATGTTTAGTGTTCCATTTGAGAGTCTTTGCATTCCTCCATAGAAAGTTTTCATATATAAATTGATGGGCTGATCCCATGGTCTTGTTGACCCATTACATTAGCCTCACAGTGTTTTCAGAGGATTCCACCACTTTAACTCTTTTATACCTGCAATCAAATTTACTACTATTATAACACTCTTAGATCTCTACGATAAAAATACATACTTCAAATGTTTAAATTATCTTGGACATTATTATAGCTATTTTCTTCCACTTAGAATTCTTCTTCAACGCTAAGAGTTTCTGTATTTAAACTCAAAACAGTTGCTGCATTTCTTTTTCCTTATCAGGAGTTATCATCATAAAGTGAAGAGAGAAGATATATAGTCATCAGATAGGTCTCATTCATTAAATCATCATTCATTTTCTTAAAATGAGTTTACATTATCAGTTTCATCTGATAGGCTTGCTCGACATCATGTTGCTTGAGCATTAATTAAAATGAAGTGGACTTACTTAATTACTTGACTCTAGGTAAAAAGCTCTCCTTTCTTCACATCAATCGAAGTTATAAATATGGTAGGGGCCAAGTTGCCAATGACGTTGAATTTGTTTGTCCTCTTACCATCAATAAGTCACAGCAGAAAGTCAGTTGGAAAAATAAACATGATGACACATCTTCAGGATGCCTTTTTAGGTTGAACCATGGATCTGTTTACCATTAGTTAGGACATTGTAATGGGAGTTAACTCACAATTAACGTACTCATAGCGATGCAGGCATGAGTTGGTGCTTTTGCCTAAATCACATAAAGCTTTACCAAACTCATAGTTTGTGTGATAGTCTGAGTATTGTAAAGCTCACCCAAGATACTTCATTTCTGAGCATGTTCTTACGGATAATACGGCGCTGCGGTTCGCGACAAGCTTACCACTTCTCCTTTATCCGACCGCCTTTTTTTACAGTAATGCCCTTCATAAGCTTTTTGCGTAGTGTGGCATTTGAGCTAATGCCTCAGTAAAGGATGTTGATCTCGACTTCTTGAATATGGCCCAGGGTGCCTGATTGTCCCGGCTTGGGCGTAGCGATCTGCGAGGGGAATGAGGCCAGGGCTTGATAGCTCCTTCCTCTTTTTACTTCTTATCTTTGGCCACTTCATTTTTTGTTCTTTCATATACTCATTTGTATATAGGTAGCCTTACTCTATTTTGCTTTTTCATACTCATTGAATTATGATTTTGCTCTCAATTCCACTCTTATTAATTTATTCTTTTTCTTTCTTCTTCAGACTCTTTTCCACTCCTCGAAATATAGGTCAGTGTAGTCTTTAAATTTTCTTGGTGTCACTAAGGAAAGAGTCCTAGATTGATTCTCATAGTGGGACAGTTGCCACTGTGAATCTCCCAGAAATTTTCAAAGAAGCATTGGTGTTAGCCCTAGAAACACGTTTATGTTTTTCTTGGAACAGCGCAAGCTCGACACATTTACGCACCGTGCGAGTTCAAAATTCTCTTGTTCTCAGACATATAAAGTGTGTTTGATCTTCTGTCGGCTGGAATCTCCTTGTCATGATTATCTACCCTCCCGAATGACTTGTTGTTGTCCTTGGAAACGAGGTGGGCATAAATTCTATTAAATTCTGCTGTGGTCTTGAATGCCTTATGACACCAGGCCGCCACGTGTAAGTGTAGGAGCGAGAGGTGTCCTTGTTCATTACACATTGCACTATAGCATATTCCATTAACACACTAATAAACATGTATCTAGGATATCGTGATACATGTGGTAAATTTAAAATATTAAGATCCACAGTGGGTGTTGACATATAAACTTACTGGTTACATTTTTACAAACAACAAAAAAAAAAAATATTACATATACAAAATAGACAAAAAGTCTTGGTGGCATCTAACTGTATTGTTGACATGGGGCGTGGTTGTGCCTTCTTACCTCTGCTTCATTTTGGATTAGAAGCTTAGTGCTAAGCACTGCGCTTAGTGGGGAATAAACTAGTGGGCGACCACTAACACGGATCCTTACTTCTATACACATGCATATACAACTATTAACATATCATATCATTTAAACATGCTTATCGTATCTCATATTTACTCATCATATCATATTGCACATTTCTTATCAACGTTCATATACATTCGTATGTCATATTCAGTCATTTGTTTATGTTCATATGCATAACCTTGAGTGGATAAAAGGAACTATAAAAATTCGAAATACGTTATGCCTCTTCTGCAGCTTATTGGTTTATAAGGGCGAAAGCATTGGTATCATTAGTAAAAATAATGACTTCTCTATAAGGGCCGGCGTTGTTATCATTATGCAGAGACGGCCATCTATAAGAATTAGAAGGCGTTGTAATCACATATGCTGTAATCACCCAACGAGGCCAACTTATCAAGAGATGCTACGTAATTTGTTTTTCCCAATAAGCATGCCCATCTATCCCCACTGTGGTTCCATAAAATCCATGTGTATTTTATGTTCAGTACATATCTCATATTCCCAAATAATTATTGTCATCCTGATCATATGCTATATTTACAATCATTTATTCAGATTCTCAGATTTTTCATATCTCATTATTATATGCATGAATAACTATGTAGTTATCATGTATGCTATGAGCTACTTATCATCATGTCAATTTCATCAAGCTATATATGGATGGATTCTAGACTCAAAGGGCTTTATAGAGTCCAAGAACATCCGAAACTGAGTTCAAACGAAGAACAAATAATCGTTTCAAGTTTAGCGCCTCCTATGAATGATCACGAGCGTAATCCAGCGGTGGCTTCACTGCTTTTTCATGATTTCTGGATCTAATATGAGTTCCAATTTCATCAAGCTATAAATGGATGGATTCTAGACTCAAAGGGCTATCCATAGAGTCCAAGAACACCTGAAACGGAGTTTGGACGAAGAAATTATGACCAAGACAAAAACATGGGTTTTGGAGAAATTTTGACAGCATCTCCCCTAAAACCCCAATATTTCCTTAATACAAATATTTCTCAATCGAGGATTACAATCAACCAACCCAAGTCCAAAACACAACCAAACAATTCCCAAAACAAATATAGAAGACTTACGGTTTGCTAACCCTATCCTACACACCACGGGGTTAGAGAGTTTCCTTAAGTCTAAAAAAAATTTGGGGAATCCATACTTATTTCCATGTACAACCCCAAATCAACACCACAAAACAATCCCAAAATCTAGTCTAAAACTACCAAACACCACCAATATACCAAGTAAGGTTTTTTAGACCCAAATTCATCAAAAATAATGGTTTGATTTTCCATACAAAAGTCCAAAAGTCCAATAATCCACCAAAACCATGGGCCTATACCTTTCTTCTCTTCTTCCTCTTCTTCCTTCCTTTCCTTTCCTTTCCTCTTCCTCCTCCTCTTCTTCACTCTACGTTCTTGTTCTTTCTCTAAAATGAGAGACCAATCTGGTCTCACCCCCTTTTTGACCCCTTTTAATCTTCTTTTATTACACTTCTTGGTCCCCTCAAACTCCTATATTTCTCAAATCAAGTTATGCCATTTATATAATAACCTACCATCTTCTTATATTATGTATTTTGTGTCTCATTTTTGACAAGTTACAAATTTACCCTTGTATCTTGTACATCTCTGGTTTCGAAATTTTTCACTTAGCAAATTAATAATTACTTAAAAATTTCCAAATGCACTACTAATATACCCTTAACATGTTTCTAAAAGACTAGTGGGTGTATTTTGGGGTGTTACACTGCTGCATTCCACCTCCATAAGAAAAATTTTCATGGTTCCTCAAGGCTAGTGTGTAGTGTGTTGGAAGGTTGTTGTTTGGCTTGAAGTTGTAGCTTTTATTCCCATTAACAAACTAAGCTTCCTCAACTTGATAGGGACCTTCATAAGCAAGTCCCTCATCATAGGCATTTCTGCCCAACACCTTCCACTACTCTTACTTCACATGTGAATCGCTCTTCTTCTAGCTTGTTCATTCGCTCATGATTGTATCTAACTTAGCTTCAATTGCTGACATCTTGTTCAACTCAATTACTCCACCTCTTAGCCTACTACTGCTGAAGCCTTAGATGAAGGTAGTTGCTCTTTGCTAGTTCTTCTATCAGCTGAGTAGCTTCCTTAGCACTTTTCCTCCTGAATGCACCTCTAGAGGCTGCATCCACAGTTCATTTCGAAGTGTAATTCATTTCATGATAAAAGATGTCCATATGAGTTATCTTCTCAATCCCATGCATGGGACATCTCCTCAACAGCTGCTTGTATCTCTCCCAAGCATTATACAGAGACTCATCTTCTTTATGCTTGAAGGCAATAATTTCCCTATCCTTCAAGTAAGTGAGAGCATGAGGGAAGAATCTGGTCAAATAAGCTTCTACTAGCTCCTCCCAATTGCTCACTGATCCATATGGTAGGGACTCAAACCAACTGGCTTAATGTCCCTTAGTGAAAATATCAACAACTGCAACTTGATAACATCTAGATTAACTCCATTTAGCTTGACAATGTTAGCCATCCTCAAGAATCTGCCCAGTTCATTCGGGATCTTCACTCTGTGGTTCTAAAGTGAACTAGTTCTACTATACCATGGTGACTTATGCGCTTTAAATCGAATTTGTTTGCCTTTATGGGGTGACTATCTCACAACTCGAGCATTCTTCTCCCGATGATCGGCCTCCAAAAGTCTTCCATCGGTCCCATGTCTCTATCGAGGTCCTTAGCCGCAACTAGTAAATTTCCGATTAGCCTGCTCGCCATGCTTAATGCTTCGTTGTCGCTTCTTCTTGAGGTATTTCTGTCTTCTTCTAGCCAGTGTCCAAAGTGGGCACAAATCAACTCCAATCCTTCTATGCATGTAAGAATAACCTAAAATTATAGCATACTAACATCAAAGTAAGTTCGCTAGATAGACATTGATTATAACCTTATTAGTACAAAAGAAAAACATGCACTGAATCCACTTCCTCGTTTAAATATTTGAATAAAAGATAAAATGTTCAAATTAATTTTCTTTTGTTGGAATATCGACTTAAACTTCTATTCAATCCCTATAAAACATTCTTCAAAACTATAAATACCAAAAAATATGTTCAACTCATTTCTAACACTGCTACCAAGGACTAGTTTTATTCATCGGCAATGGTGCCAAAAACTTGTTAAAGACCATTTTATGAGTGTGTGTGTGTGTGTGTGTGCCAAATTCTTTGGCATCACTACTACAGACTGGACATTGATCACTCCCCGACAATGATGCTAAAAATCCTGCTTAAAGACCATTTTAGCGAGCGTGTGTGTGTGCCATTGGTTACCTGCTACAGAGATTGATCATCAATCCCTAGCAACAATAATAAAAACTTGTTAAACCCAGCTATGTAGACTGTTCTACTATTTATATAATATTATGTAATTAAAACTCGTTTTGGTCTAAATCATTGCAAGTGCACAGGTCATACAAGTAATAAAGTGGATTATAAGTCTAGATATCATTCCTATAGGGATTGGTGAGAAAATCTAAAGATCAACTACCCCTACTACTTAGGAAAATCACTATTTGAACTACTGTTTTCTATGATTTGTAAAATAGCCAACAAAACAAGAGAATGAAAAAATGCTTTTATAAAATTTTCTTAATTAAAGAAAGTCTAAATATGTAAAGAATTAGAGATTTCAATGAGTGCAGAAATAACACCGAATAAAAATCGTTGTTAAGGATTATCGATTTTAAGCAAGTTCAAGGACAAGTACTATGAAGGACATGAATCCTAGATTTGTCCAAGAGCAGGGTAATATAGTCTTGGAACACCTCTCGACACTACACATTACACTGTTTAGCGTACCATATTCCTAAACTAGGTCAATGGGTCTAAATTGCTACTTTAGATTTGATTTCAAGACTACTATTTTTCCTAAATCCAAGATTTCACAAATCATCTTCTTAAAGATTGAGACTGTCATTTCCTATAGCCAAGGTAACACAAGCCTTCTCCAATACAGTTGGTACCTCGATCTGCAATTTATTAGAATGTTCTTTCTCCTTAATTAGAATCTATGCTAACACGAGATTAAGCTCATTATGCCAAATTGAGACGAGACTTCCAAATATTAAATCGAGTAAATTAAGATGGTCCTATGTCTCAAAGAACACACTTCGTCACACCTGTATGGGAACCTTGAAATCGAGGTTAGAACTTCATTAATGATTATCAGGCGATCTTAGAGTGCATTAGTTTAATGGATATCGCTAACAACCCTAAGACACCAAGCCAAGCCTCGGAAGTTGTCCATCCCTCGCGGCCACCCAGTGGGGATCCCAAACCAAACAAATACAAGTCTTTCTAGGTACGTGAACACCGGAGCATTTAGAACAACTCATTACAAGAGCAAAGCATTCACCAAATCAATCCAGTTTTCATACCCAAAACATCATTTAATACTGTAAACAATCATCAAAACACCAGATTCCTTCCCAAAGGGAGCTCATCCTTCCATAACTAAATCACAAATGACCATGACTAGTTGATCAAACAAATTCATTGAAATTGTAATCAAGCTGAATAAACTGGATTCTAGAAAATTTTCCAAATTCCACTTGAATTCAAACATAAATGAAACTCGATATACAATGATCTCAACTCCACGTTTCAACTCGGATCAACTACTCTAATCATAACAGAAAGAAAAATAAAACAAAAAGAAAAAGAAAAATATATACAAAAGAGACTTCAACTCCTCCAAAAAGCACAAAAACTAGCTGAGAGCTGCTAAAAGGCTGCTCACTCCACCCTAGGAGCTTCTATTTATAGGCCTCAATCATTGGGCCTTGAAAACGAGGCGAAAAACACAGACTTCAAAAAGCCCAAATTTTTTGCCCTAGTCGCGCTGATGTCGAGGCTAATTTCTCAACGTTGCTGTTGTGACATCGTGGCTTAACTTTCGATATCGTGACATTGAATTTTGCATGTCCATACAATGTCGTCGCCGATGTCGTGGGTAATGTCACAAATCTGAATTTCAATGTCATGACATTGCTCTTTTTTCTGTTTTGCTCACTTTAGTTGATGTCGCGACAATCTGGTCTCGATGTCACGACATTGTGAACTTGGTTTTTTGTTTTTTTTTTTTAGCTAATTTTGTGACTCTGGTCAACCCATGTCGCTACATTGAAATTGTGTTCTGATGCCTTCAACCAATGTCACTATAACACCCCGAAATACACCCTAGTCGTTTTTAAACATAATTAGGGTATATTATAAGTGCATTTTTAAATTTTTCTCGATTATTATTTTGCTAAGTGAGAAATTTTCGAAACCCGAGAATTAACCCAAGTGAAAAAAGGGTAAAGCTGGAAATTTGTGAAAAAGAGGACCCGAGGTCATGCTGAAAGGAATAAATACCAGAAGGTGATTTAATGAGATTTGAATCAAATGAGAAAGGCATGGGGCTATAAAGCATTTTGGGAGAAACTTAAGTCAAAAGAATGCATTTTTGTGGCCAAACAAGGCCTTATGAAGAATAAGTGACTTAAGACCACACTAGGTCTAAGAATGCACACTTGTGCAAAAAAGTGTTGGAGAGCTCGAGAGAGGAAAAGCTAAGGTTTTGTGTGAAAAGAAGAAGAAGAGGAAGAAGAAGAGGGAGAAGAGAATTTCAGATATGGATAAGTCTGGATTTGTATGGATTGCTATGGTTTTGTATGGATATTAGTTTGTTCCATTCTAGGGTTTAGTTAGGATTCATCCTAACCCTAGATTCATAGAAAATCGGGGTCGTAAAAAACTCTACTTGTATAAGATGAGTATGGAATCCCTTAACTTCCTCTGTGGTTTATGTTTGGGTTATGAACCATAAGGGAGTTGTTTTTTGATGCTTTGGATTATTTTGGTTTTGGTTGGATTTCTAAAAGGACGTATATCAACAAATCTGGAAATTTTCGAGGTCCATGTCATGGCAGTAAATTCCACGTAGCGCCAGTAGTCCATGCTGGGCGTGGCATGTCCACACCGCAACGCGATCGAGAGGAGGCTTGGACAAGCCTCAGGTAAGCCGAGGCGTAGCAGCTTAAGTCATGCACAAGTGCCTACTGTAGCGTGAGCAATCGTTTCACAGCATGTGTTTTTGTCATGTTTTGCCATTCCGTTATTCCGAGGACTTTTCTATTAGACTAATGAGGACCCTATAAGTGTACGAAAGGGTCCATTCATGTTTGTGCAAGGAAAAAATTAGGATCGCACTCGCCAAAGCGAAGATGTTAGCAAACTTAATGCCCCTATGATAAGAAAATAAGTTCCTGAACACATATAATTGTAGAAACCGCCTAGGACCCGTATATCGAATGATATACACTCGCACGTGGGCAAGCACGCATAGTACTTTGGTACTTTTTCGATTAGTGACGGCACTTTCTAACCTTGCTTCGCACATTTAGTACTTCTAGATTTCTCTTATTAGTGCGACGATATTTCTGGCCGTGCTTCCTGCAAGACTTCGCTTTATGCTACGACACCTCAAGATTATACCGCACTCAAGTACTTACTGCGGTTGTGTCCTACCATTTCTTATTATCGTCTATGTATTCAAACAAATTTATAAGGATAAGAGCTTTGAATAACGAATAAGAGTAAAACAAAAGTACATCGTTCCGTCTCTAAATGTACCTACTGCAATCTCTATACAAGTCTAAGCCTCAGAAAATTCCACGAGTACCTCCGCACAAGTATAAGCTCCAGAGTACCTACGGTACCTCCGTACAAGTATAAGCCTCAGAATTCCTACTGAGATTTGAACAAGTATAAGTCTACTATAAGTACAAGTATGTGTGTATGCGTTTGTACGGTGAACTATGAAAAATTATGATATCCTCAAGCATCAGAGTATTTGTTATCATATATGCTTATCAGAATGAGTATTATTGCATGTGTATACGTATAAGTCATATGTTTCACTGTTGCTTAGCACGGTTTTAACTGCGGTAGTACAGAGGAGGACGTCCGCGATTCTTTCTCGTATACCACCGCGGTGCCAACAAACTAGTAGAAGTCCATCACGTAGGTTTTCAGGTTTCCTCGATTATGTAATTACAAATATACTTTTGTATATGTATATGTAAATGGGACTGTGACTATATGTATTACATCGAAACACCACTACTGGTAGTTTTATTCTTGTATCTTTGTATATGATATTTTTATTTAGTTGTATGATTCTGGCCCACCAATGTCCTGAAAAGCAAGTAAAGAGTCCTAATATAGTTTCACGCCTTCATCCGCCTAAAGTGGGTCAGGGGTGTGATATTTCACGATCGGGTTATCCTATGTCACGATTTAAACATGATGTCGCGACATCGTCTGAAATGGCCAAGTAGACTCTCAGTGTGATGTCACAACATTTTTAGCCGATGTCGCGATATTGCATTTTTGCTCTCATTTTTTCTCTCGTTTTCTTTAAATTTCTTACAAAACACAAATTGGGGTTAAAACTCTAATTTTGCATTGAATTGAACTTTAAGCCTCAATATATATATGAAAATGGCATTTTGAAAATATATGAGATTTATGACTTATCACTATGGGGATACCTTGTCGAATGTTTTTCCTCCTTATCGCACGTGTTGCGCAAAAGAGGCTCTGGAGGGAGGCATGGAATGTGAAGCAAGGTGAGGGCTTAGATTAAGTCCATTTATGACAAATTTCATATTCTACTGCTATCGAGGCTTAGTCGAACTGAGGGTGTATTCGTGATCTATCCCGTCCCGAGAGGCAGATAAGCCCAGACCGCCTCGCGCACGCCTGGCTGACGGATAATCTCCAGACAGTGCTCGCAGCGCTGGTAGCCTGTGAGATCGTGGCCGGAGGAATCTACGATGAAATCCGCCAAGATCTGCCCTTTTACAAACCTATCCTCGGGCCAGACCTGATGTCGACCACTCAAATCTATAGGCCCACTTTATCGCCCTTCCGTAGGTTTCTCGGTTTATGCAAGATTGGCTTCATCGATATTCGATCGTAATTTTACGCATATGAGCTCGAAGTAAAGGTCGGAGTTCTCGATGTGAAGTACCAACGCCAGATCACTTACCTGGTACCTCCTCCGCTCCCAGAGCTCCTGGGCCAGAATAGTAGACCGGTTGTCAGACCTGTCTCGTCTCTTCTTACCAGATCTCGGCACTAGTGGCAAAGTCCTGAACCCACTGTGCAGAGTGAGGAGTTCTCCCCAAAAGGCGCTTACAGAACCTGTGGTGGAGCCTGCGAGGCTCTCAGCCGTGAACGCCTCCCGGGCAAAGCAGCATCCCACTGAAGGCCTTTTCGTAACCCCAAAGAAAAGGTCGATACTGTCGCCGGCTCCTAGATACGGCCGCCGCCGCAGCTATTCTCCCCCGTCAGTGTTGAATGTCTCTAATGTCTGATGGAGGCGCGACATCAAGCACTCAAATTTCTTTATCTTATATACTGGGTTTGCCCCTATTCCTCAATAAGGACTATAAAACCCAAGAACTTCCGACAGAGACTCGGTAAAGCCGTGATCGTCGGTTTAACTTCATATCAGAAGGCCAGTGACCTGTGAACGCCCCTGAAGTAAACGGGTTACGCGGAGCCCCGCTTACCGATTTACCAAAGATGTCGCCTGATGATACTCCATGGGGATGTTCCAATTTGTTTCTCCTGAACATCTCGTTCACTGCAAATTCGTAGGTGGCCCCGCATTCTTCAAACTGGCGGGCATTACTCGACAATAGGGTTCCCGACCAAAGGACAAATGAGGTCTCTCGTCGCGGGTCCATACTAACCGGGCCAGAAGCCAGAGAAGGCGTCCATGAAACTGAGGAGTTCATGAACGGCCGCGGGCGTCTATTTCATGAGATCAATCCAAGGTGGGGAAGTTATCCTTCAAGCAGCTCCTATTGATGTCTCGTGGAAATCAATGCAAAGTCGCTTACCTCGCTGCTTGCTTTTTCAAGAGAACAACGTTAGCCAACCATTCGTACCTACTTCCTAATGCCTTTTGTATTGTGAGAGCTTGCTGCACTTCACAATCGCTCCGTCTTTCCTCGGGCAAAACTCCTCTCTTTGTCACCTACTTTGAAGGAGGATTGACGCTCAAATACGGGTAATCACTACGGCCAACCCCGCCGTCTTCCCCCGCTTCCAGCGGTAATATCTCCACGCTCGCTTCAGGAAACCCGATGAGAGTCACGCCTTCCGCTAGCTTGTAATCTCTATGTAGACGAGGCTCGGGCCGGTCGCCAAGATGTACGTTTCCCTCTAATTCTTAGCTGGGCGCAGGCCCGTGGTTACCTTGTCTCGTATGTCGAACCCGGCCCACGAGACGCTCGTCGACCGTGTTTTCATTTCACACGCTGAACATTCCCCGTTATACTGTTTCTGACCATCTTTACCCATTCGGCAGCTTGGAAATTTGATGACCATGTGATGTTCAGGAAAACACTTACGGCATTGAGAGAGGCCTACCTAGTAACATGTCAGTCGACGGGCTTCTACTATGAGAAATCTCATCGTCATATACTCTACATTTGGGCACCTAAAGTAAGCACTAAACGCATCGATCCCGCGGCGTACTTTCTCCTCGAGAACCCACGTGAGGGCGTGGCGCCGACCGGCTCTGCAATTTTCTCCCTTCCAATGCCCATTTTGTCGAAAGTCGATAAGATGATGTCGACGAGCCCATTGTCGCATATGACCCCGCGGATCGCTTTATCGGGCTACTATGGCTTTTATCACAAGTGGGTCGGCCATGATGTCATGCCTTCCATGTCGAAATCCGAAAAGGTTATGGTAGTGATCCAATTGAGGAAGTTGATATTAGTTCAGATTTAAGGCTTCTCGATCCGATGTCAGGTAAGTAGTCTTCCTAGCCGAGCCGACTCTCCACCTCCCTCAGAACTCTCCAAGATTATATGGCCCTAAAGGCACTGGATGCAAAACTGGGTCACCGACGAGGCGGTGGTGGTCGGACTGCTTCGCCCTTCTCGAGGCCAATGAATCGCCGAGATGCCCACGCCGGATCGTGCATTCACATCCTTTCCGAAATGATGGCCATTCCGTTCGTTGTCCATAACCCCCGTGGAACCTGCAAGATTTGCATCGTCTCTTTACGTGGTCCGACTTCATCCTGATGCCACCCTGTAAACCTTTCACAGACATCACAGAAGACCTATGACACTGAGACCTGCCAGGGTGTATCAGCCGAGGTGAATACCACACGCAGCCAGCCGAGGTAGTCCCTCGATCCCCTCGACGCTCCTCGTCTTATCGTGGACCGCCGTTTTCTCTGCCTCCTCGGGATTCGCCCTCGCTCGCTGCCTCGGGGCTTCGTTTCTTTTTTTTTATCGCCCTCGCTTCTTTTCCTTTTCAGTAGAAGAGCTTTTGTTTCGGGATGTGAGGGCTTTTCACCGCTGAGCAAACTTCTATTTCAAGGACTCAGCCATGTCGCCTCGAGGGTTCTCGAGATAGAGAACATTAGGGTCTTTCGAGATCGCACCCCAAATTTCGCAATGAAAGCAAAGAATGGCGAACTCGTCGAGAATATCTACCTTCAACGACTCCACGTTAAACCTTTGAACATATGACCTCAGGCTTTCCTGAGAGCTTTGTTTTATGGTCAGAAGGTGATAACTCGGCTTCCTGTACGTCCTTGCTCCGATAAAGTGAGAGACGACGCGACAGGAAAGCTCAGAACAAATGAGATGGAAGACGGCGGAGTCCGTTAAACTGCGCTGGCCGCCCTTAGTGTGATAAACAAGGCTCGTGATCGTACAGGTCCTAATATCCATGCTTCCATCTAATTTCAGATGTATCGAGGTGGTCTACTGTGGGTCTTTGTTCCATCGAACGTCTCGACCGTGGCATTCGAACTTCTGAAGAGGGAAGACTCGACCGTGAATGGGGGGATCTACGACAGATCAGGCGCCCACAGAGACCGGAGCTCGCCCCTTTAACGCCCTTCATGTGGCTGATTTCGCCGTGATGTCCCCTCAACCTTACCCCACGACCGCCTCCGCCTCCTCGATAAAGGATGGGTCCATCGCCTTGTTGTTCCCGCCTTGCCTCTCCTCATCATGGGTCCTCTCCGGGGTTGTTAAGGATCATGCTCCCCGCGTAAGGTTTCTCCTTCTCTATCCGCTTCTCGTGAGGGTCGAGGTGTCGCTTCCTTCTCCCCGTGCAACAGGATTCGCCTTTCGTGCATGTCAGGTCTCGGGGGTGTTGCATTTGCCCCGGTGAGTTGCTCCACTCTTTCAAGAAGTGTTATTGGTGACGCTGAGTGCCTCCACCTTGTCCATGTCGACCGCATGGCTCTCTCTAACGTGCCTCCTGAGGCTCCACGTCCACTTGGGTCGTCTCGGTGATCCTCGAGGATCATGGCCCCCGTTGCGGTTCAGTTGATACCATCGAGTGTCACTTTTATTTGTAAAGGAACTATCGCTCCCACAAACTGCGCCTAAACTAACATGCTTTCCAACCGTAACTCGGGTCGGAGCGCGCCGAAATTACCGGGCCGGCCCACCGTCTCCTGACGTCGGGTCTCTCCGGCGAAAAACAATAAACAAAAAGGACTCCAAGCAGGGGCCTCCCACTGGCTCTCCGATGCCTAAGTCAATTCTTTCCCCAGCCAGGAAGAGAAGACATCAACCTTAGTGGGAATGAAGTTTGCGGCATGTTCACGTGACCTTCACCGAATGGGGCGCCCGTATTTATAATCGATGATCATGATAACCTTCCTAGTCGATGATGACACATAATAAGATATTTCCTTGTCGAGGATGATACGATATTCCTCCCATCGGGTGAGAGATTTTCTTTCCTTATCAGAACCGATTAATAAGGATAATTGACGGGCACATCAGAAATATCCTACTTTCTTGATTGGTGGAGATTGGGTGTTTTCCTCTAATACGGATTCCGATTTGGGCCCTCGTTTTGGGCCTACATTTGGAGGATACTATTAAGGGCCTATTGCTAGTACTGGGCCCGCTTTTTAATCCTAACGTTTGGGCCTGCGTCTTGGGCCTGCACGCCTATTATTTCAAACCTCATCAGTAACTACTCTATTTTATATGTTAATCACGTTCTCTATTTCACTTTATTTTTTTTAATGGAACATATGTAACGCACTAGAAAATTGAAAGGAAAATTGAATATAAAAAAATATCTTTTTTTTTTTTTTTTTTTTGAAAGAAAATAAAAAATCTTTTCTTATTCTTGATTTCTAAATCAACTCGTCCCTTGAAAAGTTGAATTTCATTCTCATAAATTGCAAAATAATTATAGACTTAGAGAGCTTCTTTGACACTGCTATTATCAAAGTATTTTTACTTGATACATTTTTCTCCTGCAAAACTTATATGAGAAATACTTTTTATGAATATGAAAATCATTTTAATAGTGTTAAATTACAAAAAAATCAATTAAATTAGAAAATAAAAATATTTATAATAAATCAAAAAATTCATAGAATTATATAAATATTTATATTAATGAAATAAATAATAAATTTTTATTATTATAAGAAAATTTTAAGCTCTAACTAAACAAAAACAATGGGTTTGAATAACAAAGAAAACGCCCCTTAAAGTCTATATATATTCAAATCCAAGAAGAGAATACTACAACAACTTATAATGCAAAATGGCTAAAAATAAAAACAAAAACAAAACAATGAAAAAGAATGAAAAATTAGACAAATAGATGTAGCGCTCTAGAACCTAGGACCCTTCCTATCCTCTTTGCCTTTATGGAATGGTGAGTGCTCTACCACTTGAGTTAGATATAATGGAAAAAAAAATATCTTTCTTACTCTACTTTTATTTTTTTCTTTATATATTATTTATTTATAATCTTGATCTTTGTCCCTTGAAAAATTGAGTTTTATTCTTCATAATTTGCAAAAATAACTATAGACTTAGGTGATCGCTTGTTTTTTAATTTAATGTCAATATAACATTTTTTTCTGCAATCAATGCTAAATAGTATATAGTAGTATTATGTATTAAATTGTTTGCTTTTAAATAGTGAGTCCTATTACTTTCTCCTTGTTGACAAAGATAGTGTTTCATGCTTTGGAAGATGACAATAAAAAAAAAAAAAACATAGAAATTCAGAGTCAAATAATGAAAAATTAAAAATAAACAAGATTGAATGCCGGAAGCTATATAGCTTTCAAAGAAAACTAAAAAAAAAAAAACAAACAAACAAACTACACCTTTAAAGTATGTTTTTTGTCAAAATATTTTGAATCTAAACGTCTTCCTATGGAACTTATATGAGAAATGATTTTATAAGAATATAGAAAACCATTTTAATAGTGTTAAATTACCAAAAAATCACTAAATTACAAAAGAAAATATTATAATAAATAAAATTACTATAAAATATTTATATTAATTAAATAACTAAAATAATTTTTTTAGTTATTTAATTAATATAGATATTTTAAAATTTTAAATTTAATATAAAAATGTTTTTTTAGTTGATTTTGAAATATTTTAAAATTTTAAAATCACGCAAATACGGTTTCTGTTGGCAGTTTTAATTTCAAAATAATAAAAAAATCATCGAATATTACAAATGTTTTCTTTTAAAATTTTATTCTATTTTTTGGTTTGAATTTTGGAACTCTCAAAATTTGAAAGATAAAATTGATTTATTTTAATTTTACAAATGTGGATAATTTGTAGGAAGAGTTTTACATTATTAGTAATATTATATTTTAAATAATTTTATTTTAATTTTCGAAGATTTTTTTCTCATAGTTTTTTAAAATTTTATTTTTATTAACTGGAAACTCCCTCCCTTCCATATGTCATGCCTATTCAACATTAAACCCTCTACCACATGAACTAAGCATGATGTGCTCATAGGTTTTTTTTTTTTTTTTTAAATTATTTTGATTAATTTCATACTGATAGGTAAATAGCTTTATAAATTTTACATAAGTTTATGAGAAAAGTTATATTTTTAGGTTTTTTTAAATATTATAATAAATCTTATATTCCATTTAAATAAATTAGACTTTATAATTGTTTTTCTTAAATAAATTAATTGTACTCTTCTTTAAAATATTTTTTTCATTATTATTTTTATATTATATTTTATGATTTTTATTAATAAAAGTTGAGAAAATTATGGATTTTATAAATTAAAAATATTAATTTTTTTTTAAATAGTAGATTAAGGCAATAATTTTTTTATGTCAAAAAAAATTTAGTTGGTTTTTAAATCGAACCAAATCCAATTGATTTGCTAGCTCATGTCGTAGACCACTTGCTACCTCATGTGCTAGAGCCCTCAACGTTTCAAAAAATCAGGTCATAGAGAGGGGTGGTTTGACATCCTAAAATCTGGGGGTCCGTTGATCATCCATCAACTCGCGGAATACCTGTGGATATCGTATAGCTCGATATCATTATGTCCCATTTACCGGGACCCATTTATCCATATTTAAGTTAAAAATATGGATATACTAATACACTTAAATACAAGCTCATAAAGTCCGATCACACCTTGCCATTTTTACAAACCCGACTATATTGGCAATAGTCCAAAGAATTTAATTACTATTCTTTTATACAAATTTACGTGCTAGAACAAGTTGTTCGAAGCACTTTCTACCAAAGGATTTATCAAGGCCACATGTCGGCCTTCTTCGCACATGCGGTCCCGGATGAGGGTCAGCCGCTTGCATATGACTTGTACTTGAAAGAAGGTCCCACGACGGGGTGAACACTGCCCAGTAAGGATAACTCCTACATGCCATGCCATGCCATTAAATGAGATACGACTCATCATGTATCATGTGCCTGAGTCCTCACCAACTCTCTCACACAACGCCTAAGCCCATGTGTGATAAACCGTCATTCCAGATAACATCCAATGATCATTTTCAAAACAAATTTTATTTGTTTATAAACCAAAAGCTTTTTGGATGATACATCATAATAATCATTTTATATTCAAAATCATGCGCTCAGGCATGGATTTTGGTGTCTCATCGCGGCCCGCAAAACCCATATTTTACGGCAAGCCACCGCTTAAGGACTATGTCTGACCATAATTGGCTGGATTTTCACCAGAGGGAGATCTATCCTTTTTTATCGATAATTCGACACATATTTTTTTTTTATCATTTTAATCAATCATGCGACTATTGACATTGTCCCATTTACCGAGCCTACCTAACCAAACACC
This sequence comes from Tetrastigma voinierianum, assembly GCA_016808115.1. Taxonomy (NCBI): domain Eukaryota; kingdom Viridiplantae; phylum Streptophyta; class Magnoliopsida; order Vitales; family Vitaceae; genus Tetrastigma; species Tetrastigma voinierianum. Next base: position 10,572 of record JAEQBH010009719.1, on the reverse strand, counting down.
AAACGCAGTGTTGATTTCCCAACCATGCACTCAAACCTATAAAATGCGATTTTTCCCTTGCATATGCAATGTGATGCACCATTGCATGTCTATACCATATCACATATATGATGAATGCTATATGGACAACTCCACTCATGCATATCACCAATGCATCATGAACAATTATATCAATAAGCATATAATGTCCATACAATACTTCATTCATGTCAATATATCATGCACGCATATATCAACATCAACATACAACATGTCATTCCATATTACGCAACAACACCCTCACAATCAAGCCATAATAGACCACAAATAGTTCCAAACTCGGGCCAGAAACTAAGGCCCTAACAAATCCTGCAATCAGACACAAACCATTGGAACAATTTGTCAGAAGTAGCTCTCCTGAAATGGACCATAACTTAAGTTGTATGGGTCCACTCTGGTGATTCATGCCTACATCATTTACGGATGCAAATATAATTTCCATGCAGAACATTAGTCCACCCCTCTTTTTCCCAACCAGAAATCACCCCAAAACTGACAGCCAGATGGTCAAACAGGCAAACAGGGCAAATTTTAAAAATGGACCATAACTTGAGTTATAGAGGTCTAATTTGGGTGATTCAAAAGCCTAACATCAATTTCACTGATGCAGCTACAATTTTCATGAGGGAAACTAGTCCAATTTCCCCATTTTCCTAACCGAAAATCAACATCCTGTAAATTTGGACAACATGTGGGGTCATTTTCACATCACATGTCAATACAATAGAACACTTGGTGCAACAATCAAATTTTCAGTAAATATTTGAGTACCAAATGTCATCCACCATCATATGGTTAGATTCTAGACTCAAAGAGCTTCCATATAGAGTCGTGAGAACTCCGCAAATCGAGTTTGACAAAAATATGGTTGTTTAAAGTTGAAGCTTGCAAGGTGTGGGCTACGCAATTACGCCAAAACCCACGCAATTTCGTACTAGAGGCTACAGTTTTGAAACCCAGCCACGCAATAGTGTGGCTTCCACGCCATAGCATGCCCAAGAACATGATGGGTAGCTAGTTGTACACCAAATTTTGACCTAAAACAACTCCTTAAACATGCCTAACCCCATCCCAAGTAAAACCACAAAACCGGCCACCAAAACCGTCCGAATTAAAGACAAAACATGCCATAACATGGCACAAAACCGTCCTAAACTCAGCCCAAATCAGCTTCAAACAATCCTAATTCAGCTCAAATGTAGGAATAAAATCAAAATAGAAGAATCCATACCTCTTTGAAAACTTTGATTTCCCCAAACCTCCTCTTCTTTTGAATCTTCAAAGGAAATCTCTTCTTTTCAGGTCTACACGTAACCCTCGCGAGGTGATGAACTTTAGTTCTTGGTCCACGAAACCCGAGAAATCACCTCCTCAAATAATGAATCCTTTGGCTTTTTCCTTCTCTCTCTCTCTCTCCCTTAAAGGCAATGGTGTGTGGGTGGCGTAAGGTGGGTGGGTAAGGCTAACTTTTGAAAAATCAGAAATGGGAGATCTTTCCTAAATGAGATATTTTCTCCCTTTTATACTTTGACACGTAATTACGTCGTTTCACTTGTCTCCTCTTACTGTGGTCTCTGTTTTTTTTGCTCGAAAATAATTTATTTGCCTCGATTCAAGTTCAAATTATCTTATATGAAGTTTTTAAATTATTTACAAATCTCCAAGATTTTCTCTGCAATCTTTTTTTTTTTTTTTAATTACTGACACCCTTCATCCTAAAACATTTAAAATTCAACTATCTCGAATTCAAATAAAATTCATCCTCGTAACTAGATTTCTAGATTCGCCCAATGGTGAAGTCTGTTTCATCATACGAGATCTAGAAAATTTTAGATTTTCTAACTCAGACTACAACCCAGAATTACCGCTTTGCCATTTTTCCGGTTTTGTTAGGCTGGGTGTTGGATCTGCGCCACGAGGGGTGGCGAATCAACAAAATTTATAACTTAAAACCCTACTACTCAGCTCAGCTACCGCAAAGATGGCTCTGTGGTCGAACTCGTGGATGGGTTTTCTTCGCACAAATGATTTGCAATCGACTCAAATGGTGAATTTGTTTCGATTAAGGGGTTTTGTAAAAAGCCGTGGAGGTAAATGTTTATCGATCGAAAATAAAATGAAAATAAAATAAGAAAAAGAACTCGCGCACATCGGGCTCGAGGTCCTAAGGTGAATGAGAGGTTCCTGGTCCTCTTCCCTCTGCTACTGGGAGGATGACCGATAGTCATTTCGCGAACCGAATTTTCATTTCCACTATCGTAAAACTGAACCCCAATGATTTTCCTTTGAAATATAGCATTTATTGACACAAATGTTCCCTGGGCAAAGGAAAATCTATCTCCTAAAAATCTACCCTACATTAACTAATAAATGACAACTAATGAATCTCAGTGGATCTAGCAATAAGCATCCACTGAACCCTAAAATCTTGCCAAGTACAGGTTAACTAAGGTACATCAAAGAGATTTAAACCTATTATGAGAAATAGAGACATAAATACCCATAAATGCTTCAGATTAAATAGATGAGAACCGTCACTCTACTCCCAAACCCTAGCCCTCGTAGCCCCTGCGGAGGGGTTTAGCCAATCATCCCTTTAAGTCATTAACCTCAAGGGGTGTCTGCAACAGAAAATAAAAGGAAAACAAAGAAATGAAAGAAGAGGAACGCAATGAAAGCTTTATCGCCCAATGCTCGCATTTCCAACCAAGCCAAAAATCGATCCTGTCTCTCTACAATGTCTGAGCTTATATGAGCTCCAAGGAAAGGGACACAAAATACCCTCAATACACACTTATACATGGAGGGAAAAAGGGGAAAAGGGGTCAAAAAGTAGCAAAAGTCAAAATTTGCAGGAGAAATTACACTAGCTATGGCTCTCTAATGACTGGCTAAATTTTTGCACCCGATGCTAAATTTCGACTTTTCTACTCTCTTCCGGGCTTCCTTCTAATTTCTGATATGCAATGCCGAGTTCGACTCGAATTTATCGTGCCTGGATCGACTCAACAAATTTGGCATAAATAGCTTGCAAAAACTACAAAATTAGCCACAAAATGCACCAAGAGGAATAGTTTGACCAATGTGCAAATCTGTTATCTTATTGATTATACACAAAAACGCTCAAAACCTACAATAAATAGGACTCAAAATAGCACTTTTTGGGCACTAATCAGGTGTTGGTTCAAGTTCCAATGGGTACAATTTACTATACTGTAACTAAAGTGTTTAACTGTAAAAAAAAAATTCAATTGATTTAAATTACTTTAATGGGGACATTATCTATAAACCAAATGGAGTCCGACCTAACATTAGAAAATACAAAAATAAGAAGAAAAATATGGAGAATACCTAAAAGTTGAGAACAATGTTTTGTTTAAAAAGAGATAAAATTTATTAATTCAGTTAGCAATACATTCCAAGAAACACTAATCATGTTAAAATCGAATGACACACATCTGGTTTAAAGCAAAGAAACGGCCAAGGTTTACATTTGGTAATCCAAAATTGACTTGGTTTCGACTTATTTGATACATGAGATTGTTTGATCGGGAATTTTGTCATTTGGAAATGTCAAATACGAAACTATGAAAGAGACATATTAATTATAACGTATAGAATCGCACATAGCAAATCAAGTTTGATGATAAAACACAGTGAATAAGTCAACAACACAAAATCAAATGAAAATGAAGTGAAAACCCATTATACGGAAGAAACATTTTATTGAAAGAAAAAACTATATTTGAGAAAGGACAATAGAATGAGTGATTTTAAGCCAAAATGACAAAAATAAAATAAAATAAAAATAAAAAATAAAAAATCACCTTCTATAGAAAGAGAGAACATATGATTTGGTTAGATTAGAAGAAAAAAAGGAAAAAAGGAAAGTGAGATTTCAAGAGAACTATCATAAAACAGTAAAATAATTTTTTTAGAAAGCACTCCCAGATGCTTCTCTATAAACATTTCAAGTAATTTTTAAACATCAAAAGTGCTTTTAAAATTACTAAACACATTTTTTATCTTTAAAATTATTTTAATAGTGTTCTATGAAACACTTCAAAAAAAGAAGTGCTGACCCTCTAAATTTCTAAGAAGATGTATACTAGTTAACAATTTAAAGAGAATGATTTCTATTCAACATAATTAGGAAAATTGTATTATGGGGTCTTAATTTGAGACAATTTGAGAAATGATGTGACGCCCCGATTCCTGAGGGTCCCATTGACCATCGTCAACCTGCGGAAAGTCTGTGTGTCTCATATCATGAGACCCATACATGAGTAAAAATGGCCACGTTGGGCCCATACATCAGTACATCACCAAAAATTTAACCAACTATATTACAATAGTTCAAGAGTTAATTTGCACTTTTACTACAAAACACATATTAAAACTAGTTCATTCCAATCTATACATAAAACGTGAATCAAGGCCACAACCACTCGCTTCATAATCCCGCCTAAGGAGCGCTGTCTCGCCCGACACCAAAGGGGGATCCTAAGGATGGGGTGAGCAATGCCCAGTAGTTGAATTCTCCTACGAGGGCTACTCTCCACCTAAAATGCACATGCAATGGCACATCACAACATCCACATTCCATACACCTCATAATGATACATCAATGATTTCACATCATGCATGAAATGTTTCCATGCCCATACCCCGAGTCACCCATCATTCCCTCGTTACACGCTCAGTGCCAGTGGTAAAATCACATCAAAATGCCAATGACACCAACTACTGAGTCCTGCTCGCCACCAACACGCACGTAATTTGTCAATGGGTAAATCATCCTGAGTCAACTCAATTCTAGTATCAATTGAACTCTAGTCTAAGTGGATGAACATACGTGTGTTTTCTCTTAGGCAATAGAACTTTCTTGACATAATCATGAAAGTCTCTAACACCCATAGAACTTTTCTGATAATACCTTATCGCCTCTCACACTCGTGCAAAACCTTTTCAGATAGTATCGCGAGTCTTTTACACCCATGCAGGACATTTCAGATATTACCACGGGTCTCCGACACCCGTTCCAAGGACACCTAACACACATTAATTATATCTCATTTTATAATTTGAACTATGAGTCTCCATTGGATTCTTAGTCCCAAAGATTAAATCTTCAACCCACATTCACCAAGAGTGGTGAATAAACATACCGTGCACCCACACCCGACTCGACGCAATGCCGCCGTGCACATGAATGCAATGATGCCAATTTATATAATCAAGTCCTATGGTTCACACACAATTATATTTCATATAATTCAACCATTCATGTTAACACATCAATTTAGCATGCATCAACATGTCATTTTCCACACAATCCATGCCATCCAATTCAAGCAATTCATTACGGACATTTTCACCAATTAAGTACATCAGACTGCTTTTAACAGCCCCCCACATCGTCCGTGGGTTGTCCATGGATGCTCTCCTTTCATCAAATCTACCCAAGACTCAAACACACAACATTATTCATTTTCCAACAACATAACATTAAAGCCAGTTCTCATGGACCATTTGGTCCAACTACAATCCGAACCAAGCTTTTAGCAGCCCCAAATCGAGCAAAGGCTGTCCGTGGGCGCCTCTCATTGAAGCACGGGCTCCACTTCAGGAACTCGAGAACCCATGGCCATTTCCGACCTCACACACACCCAAAATCATTATCATGCCTTTTTAAACGAGGAATATCCAAGTAGGAGAAAACCCCTACCTCCCAGAGTTTGTCGAAACTCCATAAAACCCAGGTCTACACGTAGCCCCTCATGAATAGAAAGCAATCTCATTTCTACCACCGAGATTCCTACAGTCCGATCGCCAAAATTTGGGGGAGATAGCCGGGAGCCTCTCTCTTCCTCTTTTCTCTCTCTAATTTTCCCTCCCAAACAGTTCTTAGTGGAAGAGGAAGTCAAGATTTCCAGTCCTCTCACTTGCCACATGTCAAGCCATCACTCCACTGCTCGATTCCTTTATCACTTATCCATCTACTTTGATTTTCATCCAATGGCATCATGCCATGTGTCCACCCATGGCCCACACTCGAGCTACTGTTCGACTAATTCTACACATGACATCGTGGCACCTCAGAGCCACTCAAATGTGCCAAGTGTCCCGCACCTCCTGCCTCGAAAATGTGAAATTTCGACTTTTTCATAATTCATGAAATTTACTTTGGTATGATTTCATGTAGACGATTCCAATGTGCTGAAGTCCGTTTCGCCATCCGAGATCTAGAAAATTCTCATTTTGACAAAAATTACCATTTTCCCCTTCTTAAAATTAGAATTTTCTCTGCTTCATAAACAGGCCTAAAAAAGTTTTATTTGATAACAACCCATCACTTTATAGACTATTTGATAAAGTTCCATGTAAAAGTGGCACATGTAGCACCTCTACAAAGCATTTCAAAACACCTTTTAATTCCAAAATAAAAAAAGCCCTAATTAAAAATCAAAAGCCCTAAGAGATCGTTGCTTTCTTCTCCAAAGCAATCATTTGCACCAAGAGCTCCATATTTTCGATCAGCAAGGAGGAGTTCCGACCGATAAGGAGGAGTTTCAATCGTCTAAAGCATCTTCACGGTTAAATTTATTCCCTAAAACATGTCTTTCTTTCTCTCTCTCTCTCTCTCTCTCTCTCTCTCTCTCTCTCTCTCTCTCTCTCTCTCTCTCTCTCTCTCTCCTCTCTTTCTCCCTCTTGTTCTAAGAAAGAGTTTTCCCTCAATCCATTTGATGATTATTGTGACCCAAATCCCGGGGGGTATCCTCGTTGACCACCGTCAACTCATAATACCCGTGTCTCATATCATGAGACCACATGAGTAAATGGCCACATCACCCATACACCATACTCACTAAAAATACATCAACTATATCACCATAGTTCAAGAGTTAATACATCACTCTTAATACAAACATATATTAAAATTTAAAATTCTAATACATGTTATACAAAAGTATTTACCAAAGCCACATGTCGACTTTCTTCTCAAAGGCGGCCTCTAGTGAGCGCCGTCCTCTCGAACACTCCCTGTACCTGAAATAATGATCCCTCGATAGGGTGAGTAATGCCCAGTAGTGATAATTTCTGCTGTTACTCCCCACCTAAGTGCACATGTAATGGCAACCAAACACATTCAAACAAATGCATGATCCTACTTGAATGTCTACACGCTCAATCCCATGTCTCGAGTCCTCACTGACTCCCTCACACATGCCTAAACCAAATGTGAGAAAACACCGGCTTTCAAAACAAAAGGCTTTGTTCTCGAAACGCACTACCAGTTTCTCTGAGAAAACTATCGATTAAACCCGAGGCGACCACGGGTAATTCTCCAAACAATCATCGGTCCTCCCCGAGATGAACTGTTGGACAACTCTCCAAGGCAATTCTTCGAAAAATCTTCCTTGAAATTCCTTTCACAACCATTTTCATTTTTCTTTCATGTCATGCATTCACACCTACCATTCTAAGGTGCCCCGGTGCATATGGAATGCATTATGCCAATTCCAAACAATTCATGTCAATATATAAATCATGCATATATTAACAAATTCACATACTAATTACATGTTATTCAATTCATAGCAATAACATCAAAATTAGTTCACACGGGTTTAATAAACACCCAAGCAATTCATTTTGAATCACCCAAGCAACACAAAATCACACAAATCACGCGGAATGCGAAAAACCCCAGTTCCGATTAATCGTTCTCACGGTACCACTATAGGGATTTTCTTCACTCTATCTGAACATTTCGAGACCGAAACACTACCATCCAAATAACAAATCCTCATCCATTAAAATGGCTCTTGAACAAAGAATAAAACCAAGTAGGAAAAGATCCATACCTCTTAGAGTTGTCGTAACCTTACAAAATCTATGGTCCACGCTGCAGCTATAGTCAGAATATCATCCTTTAGTTTCTCGTCCGACGAGAATCGACACTCATCCCAACGCCAAGAAATCTAGAAAGAAGTTGCACTTTCTCTCTAACTGGTTCTCACCCCCCTTCTTCACTACACGTTTCACCCAAAATGGAGAAGATGAAGTCTGGCTCTTTATTTATATCTTTTCACTTAATTCCCTTCTTGTCCTCACCTTAATTTGAAGGGCCTTTTTTTTTACATTACGCCAACGTAGTTTCATTCATCTCCATCCTCTCACTAATCATGCAACATGCGTCACATAGCATACGTAGCAGCTCGACTCTTTATCACATCACATGCTTCTCTCACAGCCGCCATACTCAAGACTTAGTTGACTCATGTCTCAAAGACGGAAATTCCAACTCACTCGAATTCGACGAAATTTGACGCGGGTAGCTAGATTTCTCAAGGATGATTCCAACCTGCGGAAGTCCGTTTCATCATCCGAGATCTAGAAAAATTCCAGATTTTGACCGAAATTATCATTTTACCCTTTTTCAGAAAATTAGAATTTTCCCGGGTTTTACAATTATAAGTGGATTAAGTTTGATTTGCTTCCATTTCATTTTCTCAACTAAAATATTGAATCATTTGTCAGCTATATGGTGATTATGCAAAAAAAAAAATTGTATTCTGAATGTTTGTGTTTCTCATTTCTTGCAAACCCCCTTTCTAGAAATCAATTTTAGAGAGAGAGAGAGAGAGAGATGTTTTAGGAAATAAAACTAGCCATGAATATAATTCAATTTTCTAGAAAAATGAAACATCAATTTTCTAGCAAAATGCTTTTCCAGCAAAAAAAAATGTCTCTCTCTCTCTCTCTCTCTCTCTCTCTCTCTTTCTCCCTCTTGCTCTAAGAAAGTGTTCCCTCAACTCATTTGATGATTAGAAGCGTATTACGATTTGATTTGCTTCCATTTTATTGTCTCAACTTAAATATTGAATCATTTTCTATGGGTATATGACTTTTATGCGGAAAAAAAATTGTACTCAATGTTTATGTTTCTCGTTTCTTGCAACCCCCTTTCTAGAAATCGATTTTTTTGCTAGAAAAGCATTTTGCTAGAAAATTGAAGTTTCATTTTTTATATGCTCATAATTTTCTTTTCTATTAACTACAAATCTTAGAACTTAGGTATGGGTATGATATATGTAAACATTGAGTACAAGCATGTTCTATACTAGGTACAACCTAAATGAACATAAGGTACAAATGGTATTAAACCGATTTGAACTTGTACTACTCATATCCAGGTACAATTTATAAAACAATGAGTAAAAAAGAATCTAACACTGGTGTACAACCCATATATACCTTAAGTGTAGGAGCTTTAGAAGTATTGAATTTTGTTTTCTTTTCGCTTTTGTGTACAAATGTTTGAATATCCAGTTTATTTTTAAATAGTAGCAATAATTTTGATCACAAGGCCAGGGGAATCGAGGTGTCGAACAATTGTTATGACACCTAGAAGAATATGGTCGCATGTTGGATGATATGGTTACGCGGAATCATGAATCATATGGTCGCATGTTGTGAAAGCTAAACCTCGTATTCTACCATAAGGAAGCATTACATCTGCAGTATTCAAAGCATTTGGTATCGACTTGACCTGAGGGATGAAGTCGAGTCATCACCTTATGACACCTATAATGGGATAACCATGGAATGACGAAGTTTGAGAAAGCCATAATGGTTCATATATGGTTCATCCCCTGCGGGGGTTTGAGCTTAAAGAGGAACATCAATATGTTGATGATGATAGTGATCCGTAATCGATATGGCTGGAGTATCAATTAAATATATTCCACTGAAAACAAATAATTCATAGACAGAGGTACCAACTTCTCGTACGGTAGATGTTTCTTATTCTCAAATGGAGCGCTTACACTCGAGGATTGATCGGTTTGAGAATAGGGTATCTAAATATCAAATTTCATCTAATCAAATTCAATTGTAAATACACCAAGATTCGGAGCTAATTGCCTTGGTTCGCTCTGTTTGTCCTCCACCACCACCACAGTTTCAGAATTTCCTCAGAAGAGTTCAGCATGATGTTGATCATGCTTATTCCGCTTATGGCAATTTTGTGTAATATGGTTGGAAAGGGGTATTTTGTATTATGATTGACCATTTGAACATATTAATATACTATCTTGCATTATGTTTCTTGTGTATTTCTATATTTTGTGTAAGAATTTGAGATATTTGCCAAAAGTATGTAAATTCTGTTTAGATTAGTATTGTGTTTCATTAACATGTAATGACCTGGCTGATGAGATGAGGTCATCCATCACCTGAATATTCCGGAAGATATAGAATGATATGGAATTGATACAATCCCCACATAGGTTCCACACAAGAGTGTGGGAGTGGTACTTGCTTGATGGGTCCCTTCCACCTAACAGCCAGTCTTTCGTTGACCTTCCTGATCAGTTTCGAGGTCCTATCATCATGTTTATCGAGCCAGATGTAGCTTAGAAAGTGGCTACCTAAGAAGTGGCTACCTGGAAGAGGGCTACCCGGTGCCCCAAAGGTGGGTCCGGAGTGAATGCTAACCAGAGTGTGAGCCACCTAGAGTGAATGTCA